>OMPJ01010075.1:4672-22843 GCA_900312935.1 Carapus acus
GGGGGAGGGGGGGGGGGGGGGGGTGATCTTTGATAATCAAAGGTCCCCTACCTGACCCTAACACAAGTGACAGGAATAGCGTGAGACCATGAATTAAGGTTGAGGTGGTGACCAACAAATACCAAACAGTTGAATTAGGCCTTATTGCGCAGTTTTGATACTGACAGGTAGGAGTCAGCAAATGGGGCTCGATGGAGGAAAATATTGCCCAGTGCAGACCGAAACATTATACATCAATGTTGAATGGGTCTAAATTCATTACTGTTAAGCACTCCTTGCGGACATCTTCCACTTGCTTCCTGATAAACGCCACCTATCTTTTCAGCTGACAGTAAGTAATTCAGATGTGTTCTTTGGGTGGGCAGGTTTGGTGCCTCCCTCTCCTCTTCCTCCCCTTCCCCTCTCTTTAGAGGAGGGCGTTAGCCTCGCTTTCAGTGGAGTCCTGCCAAAAGACCCATGAGGTAAACTGACAGGTTGCTATGACAACCACTGATGATGCAACTTGCAGGGAGCAGCATGCCTCATTCTGTTTGGAATGGAAACTTCCAGTCATGCCCACCAGTGGTTTGAATTGTGTATGTAAGCACCCACAAAAAGAGGGAAAAAAAGACAGATAAGAAAGGGATACCAATTTTATGGAATTGGTGGTACTTTTGGAGATGATTGCAGAATGGTGTCTTCTCATTGTACAATGATGATGACATGATAAGTGAAAATGTAATGTCAGTCTTTTGGGCTGTGTGTTGCATAGACACCAGCCAAGATAAACTGTGATAGGAACAGCTGTAGATTGCTGACGCACTGATTCACAATCACAGGCAAGTTACCTTGCGTATACATCAATGTGCTTTATTTACAGGAAAGAACCGAGGATTTAGAAGTGACATAATAAATCACTGTCACGCCAAGGGAAAGGAAGAAACACTGCGCAACCAATATTCCACCTGCTTCAGTATGTGAAGAAAAAGAAACCGTACAAGGCCTTTATCGATCACTGGTTAGTGGCCCTATAGTGACTGATGCAGTCAATAATTCAGTCAATAATTGATCTCAGTACAATCTTTCAAGGTCCAATGTGGAGAAAAAAGAAACGCAAACATCTGCTTGCTCACTATGCTGAATGAGAGACGACCTCTTTACAAGGCTGTCATAAAAAGAAAAGTGTGAGGTTTTTCAAAGGTAGAGACCAATTTTACTTCCTCTTAATTTTATCAGCATCACCGTTGTTAACACAGCCACAGCACAGCCACAGCCACAGCAAAATGAACAAAGTGACAAAAAAACAACCCAAGTCAGTCTTTGTGTGTGCTGAGGCTGGTACAGTATTTTTCTTAAATGAGGGCAATAACTTTCTCTCTGTCGACTTAATGCAATGGGTGGACTCGGCTGAATTCCTGAACTCTGACCCAAGCCACCACCAACACAGCCATGTCAACTTAGGAGCTATTGAAACCAGCTTTGTCTGCACAACACTCTGGCTTCAAGTGAATGAAAATGAGTCTGAGAGATAGCAAGGGAGGTGGACAAGGGTTGTTCTTCTAATAATACAAGTATTTCGCACAGGGAAACAGGGGAGGGAAGGTTAGGGACACTCTTGCTGCTCAGAACAGTACGCAGCAAGGGGAAAAATGTGATGAGAATTCTGCCCACCCTCCAAAGAAGAGACTTTTATCACAGGAAATAGTACAAAACATCATTTATTTACAAGCCTCCGCTATAATTGATTGAATAGAAGTTAATCAAAGTTAACTAATCAAATTCTTTGCATTAATGCAACCACTAAGCATCAGCTCCCATACACTGCTTGAGCGTCTACCTTGACTGATGCTGAATCACTTCACATTTTTAGATGTATTGATGCTTGTTTGAGTTGGCAAATAGCCATGAAAAGTAACTAGAGATGTCCGATAATATCGGCCCACCGATATTATCGGCCCGATATTAGCATAAAAATGTAATATCGGTATCGGATTTTTTGGCTTTAAAACCGATGAAATAAAAACAGATAAAAACACAATAATGCTTGCGTTACACTGAAATAGTGCCTATGCGCTCCTGAAGCGTTTACCGGCGCACATATCGGTATCGGCTGTTATCCGTATCGGTAAATTGAGAGTTGGACAATATCGGCATATCGGATATCGGCAAAAAAGCCAATATTGGACATCAAAAATCAAGGTCTGCATTAAATTTGAGGACAATCCAATCACAAACAAGCTAACCTGGGATAGTAAAGGGTCACTGCAAATCAATTAGCAGGTAAGCATCAGTCAGACGGTATATGACCACCAAGCAAGTAAGGGATTATGAGATAAATGGTAAGCATAAAAAAACCCCAAAGCATTTGCTACATCAGCATACCTGGAGGTGTTCACCCCAAGATCAATAACTCCTCCTGCAATAGAATAACTACTCCCAAACAAAACTGTGGTCTTGACAGGGTTACTTTACGCACTTATTCATCACGCTTGATGAATTTTAGGACAATCCTCCTGCTATGATGTCATCAGACATTTCAAAAAGCACAGTTATATGTGATCTTTTTAGTTTCAAAATTACATGACTTTCCCTGATCAATTTCAGACCAGAGTGAGGAATAACGTGAAACACATACCGAATTTTCTGGAGTTAAAGTCACATTTTCAACACTGTGGTCATTTGAAAGATATCTGAGAAAGACTGAACGAAAATGCCCCCAAAAAGAGAATTGTATTCTGCAGATTACAAGTTAGGAGTGTCACAGCTGGATGTGCACACAGAATGCAGACCCAGGTTCAGTCAAAAAAGTCTAAATTGTTTGTTCTCCAAAACAACAAAGCTCACGGACTGAAATGGCCTCAGTTATCAGTTGGGACATCAGCAGTTTGTTTACATGGCTCTTCTCCATCTAGACTGCAGCTGGAGCCTTCCTAGTTTCCTTGAAGATGAGAAACAAGTTGACATGTTTCTACCTGCAGGTATTGTTTCCTGCTCATCAGTGTGCCATCATCACCCTAGACATCCACCACCAAAAGTCACATGCATAAGCACAGACTGAGAGCTCGAACCAAACTGTGGCTTAGCCGAGACGGAATCAGGTATTAACGTGTGCCCCTTTCCTCCAGGTCTCTCTGCCAACCGATTTGATCCATAATAAAGGCACCGGGTGGCAGAATTCTCCCTCTTTGTCGAAGTTCATCTTCCCCTCAAGGCCAGCAGCAAGCAGCCAGACATCCCGAGGGTACAGATTACATCTGCTATGCAACATACATGTCTAAAAGCTGAAACACTGGCTGCAACACTCTTATTTATTACTTACTTATCTACCTCAATAATTCAGGTAAAGCAATGTTGTGAGAGGGGGAGCGTCAGCCGCTCCAAATGTCACTAAGGGAGGAATCTTCTCGACCGAGCAGTAACATCCATACGCATAGATGAAGGCTGGATTGCCACCCGCACACTTTTGTATGACCACCACAAAAATACATACAAGGGGTAGAAAGAAAACATCATCTACTGCACAACTGCCTTATTGCACTTGCACTCACACACTCTGTTTCCTTCACCTCATCTTTCATCGCCATAGTCAAGTACAGTATTTCCTCAATGTTACGTTAGCTCTCAGCTCACATTGAAGAAAGAAAAAGAAAAGACATACTGGATGTGTTCATGTTGAAGGGGAAGAATTAGAGGAGTCTGAAGCCTGTCTCACTCTCACCATTACCACAATTTAGGATATTTTTTCTCGACACAACACTACTGTTTCCCAAGAAAAACAGCAAAGAAGCAGCACTGCAAAGAGGCAGAGAAAGAAGAGAGATAGAGAGAGAGAGAGAGAGATAGAGAGAGAGAGAGACAGAGACGAAGAGAGAGAATAGTTACCACATCCCCACTTAGTGTATGCATTCATTTATTATAGAAAAGACACTGCTTCAATATTCAATTCATTTCAGCTTTTATACAACACAGACTCAGAATCGTAACAACCTCACCATGCTAAATTTAGACAAAGTTGGCACTGGCCTGGTGTGCAAACAGCAGTCAGAAACCATCAGAGGTAATTTGAAAGGAATGCCTTATCAATATGCTGTCACTTTAAGTCCGTCCTTTGAAACATCCAATCACTCTGCCAATTATTTCTGCAATCTGCCTCTCCCTAAGGAGCCACTACACATTGGCAGTACCCTTTAAAGTGAAGTGCTGAAGCTGGCTCCCACTGTGGTTAGGAGAGGAGGGATATCTGGAGGGAGCCCAAGCCTTTGGCAGATGGCGGAAGGATGGAACTGGGAGGAAACCTAGGGAGAGCTTGCAAAGAGAGGCAGGAAGCAGGAGCTCTCAAGAACTGAGCTGGTTTGCAGTTGATAAAAGGGAGGTGGCCTGCTCCATATGCTCCTCATCTCTGCACCTAATCACAGACTGTACAGTGCCATCATCACTGGGGAGAGGAACAGTGTGCTGAATGGTGGGAATAGCAGGATCAGAACTAAACAATTCAACAAGCATGAGGAATTCAGTTTTAAAGGAAACAAACCTGTCCTCAATCACACACAATTAATGTCCCATGGTAATGGCAAAAATTAGGATTCGGAGGGAACAGTGGACACAATCTCCTTCTTAATGCGGGAATGTGGGATCCAGGAGAGAGAAATGGCATTATCATCCCCGCAAGCTTATAGATTAATATTGAGGTGACAGGATGGAAAGCGGCAGCAGAGCATATCGAAGTCAAAGCTTTACTGCACCACACGGAGATGATGGTAGCAGCTCGTCAGCGCCTGAGGCTGGCTGAACTATCAGTGGCCTAGTTTTGCAGCCATCCATAATGGACCCTAAGGAGCTGGCAACAGTTTAGGGGGTTACTCCGTCCCTGAGCGTCTCTCCTGGCCACACAAAGCCCTCCATCTTTCATCTCCCCCCTGCATCTCTCTCTTTACTTCCTGATCAATAGCCATGACCCCAATGATCAATACTCCCACAAATCACCTCATTTTCCGTCTCTCCTCCTGCTCGTTGTTGCCTTTAGCCAACCACAGGAAATGAAGATGAAGAGAGGAGCATTGTCACCCCCCCACCATCTGTGCTCAGCCTCCCATTGTTGCAATAAATGAATTTATGCACGATATTCTAAGCTTTTAAGATGCACCTTTAAGTGTAGACCTGTGTGTGTGTGTGTGTGTGTGAGTGCGTATGATGTACATGTGAGTGTGCGTGTGCAAGTGTGTGTGTGTACTGGAACATGCATTCACATCTCAGTTAGTAAATGGGTAAACGGAGGGGAGCTGACACAGATTTAAATTTATAGGATGTGTTGATGCTCAGTTGGCATTGGCATCATTATCATAGCCTGGCAGCTGATGCTGCCATGTAAATAATTGTTGATGTTAACAAAACAGAAAAAAAGGTCACGCCACTGCTTGTTTTATTACGGTTGGCTCTCTTTGTGTGGATTGATTGGTAATTTTTTTGCCAGTGCGGGAAGGAGAGTAGCAAAATGAGTGGAAGAGGGAGGGGCCAGAAGAGGAGGATAAGTAACATGGGGCAGACTGGAGTACTTTTCTCTTCTCTGTTCATTTGTCTTCATTTTCTCTCTTTGGCGTGCTTATCTCTTCTCGCCCACAGTGCTCAGGTTGGATTTTGCACATATTGTACATTATCACTCCAAACAGGAGCCACTGCTACATGTCATTAGCATAAACATGCATATGAATGCAACTAACCAAGATGCAAAACCAACTATTGTAACAAGAAAAGATGGAGGGCGCCAAATTTCAGCTGAAATAATTGAGCTGTTAATTTGACAAGGCCAAATGGGCACATTTCCTCAACCAGCACCTAAAGTGAACAAGAGTGACTAACTATGACTAACAACTATGACTAACTATGAATGACTAACTCGGTGTAACGTTATATGTATGTTATGTGTTAATTCACTTTGCGTAAATTAATTAATAGATAAATAATGACGTCTGAATGCCTGTCTGAATGCCTGCACTGCCAATTATGCAAAGCCAGTTCATTGATACAGCCGTACTTAATTTTATCGTCAAAATCAAAACATAAACAAATACATATATATCAGGTTCAGCTGCAACATGCAGATCTTTTCTTCATTTTGAATCATCATCAGCATCACCGTCGGCTGCTCCCTTCACAGGTTTCCACGGCAGATCATCTGTCTCTATCTACTCCTGTCCCTCAGACCATCATCAGAAACAACGGCTTCTCTGATGTCCTCCTTAAAAACAGCCATGAACCCTCTCAGTGATATTCCTCTTTTGCTCCTAGCAGGAAGCTCCATCTCCAAGATCCTCTGTCCAATGTATCCACTATCTCTCTGTCTCGTCTGACATTGTTACCTCTTTGTAGTTATTCTACGCAGTGGTAGTGAACACGTGATCATTTTGTGCATTATATTTTATGCTCAATTTCCATTTCTAAAGGATGCCAATTGATGAATTGCAAAAGTACAGATTTCTCCAGACAGGAGAATCTCTGGTTCTGGAATCCTCTTTATAGGGTAACCAGGGTAGTTATATTGAACAAAGTTTGACTGCATGCCAGATCGTTTTGGACCACTGTCCCTCTCTTAACCATGTGCTCATTCACACCAATCCATTCTCACACTTCCTCCAGTGCTTAAATGTAATCTGGCATGGCCGTGGATGCGTCACTCAAATTACACCACATACTACGTAAAATATGAGGTGAGCATCATCAATAATACAGAGGTACCTTGAGATACAAAGTGTAGTTCGTCCCATGACTGAGTTTGAGAGTCCATCTGCTCGAATCTCAAACATTTTTTTATTTGAAATGACTATAACAATTCTAATCCGTTCTGGCCTTGTACAGTATCTGATGCAGCTTTTAAGGTGACGGCAACTGATTTGGCCAGCAAAGACGGAAGCAGTGCGACTGCTCAAGCTTGGCATCGATGACGTGGTGAGACGTGGTGAGACGTTGGAGGCAGCAAAGGGAAAAATTAAGTCTATGTAAAAAGACAACAAAGGCTTTCAGAGCAGATGGCTTTTGTGTTGGTGCTGTGTCTTATTTTGTGACCAGATATGTTTCTGTTGGGTTGGTGTTGAGTTAAAGTCAAACTATAGATATTTTAGGAATTAAAAAAAAAAAAAAAGAAAAAAGAAAAGCACATCTTAAATTGACCTTACACTAAAAACTCTTCTGTGTATCGTCTTTCTGTGTAAATATCTCACGTCAGAACCAACAGGTTCTGTTTGTGTCTGTCTGCCTTTTTTGCACTGGAAACATGCAGGAAACATTCACACTACTGGTTCTTTCAATTTTCCTTTATTGCACATTACTGCATTTACTGCACATTGAAACCCCAGAATCACACAAACACAAATCCATTAAGACTAAAGAACAGCAATTATTTGACGCCACCCCAAATCAGGAATCAGGAATCTTTACTGTCATAACAACAATTCACATTGTGTAATGAAATTAAGGTGCTGAGTTCTGGGACAAGTACAAGGGGTATAAAAGGGAAACCAGCAGGATGCGGCTATTGCCTCAGTTCATCGACCAGGGCTCTGGCGTTGGTGAGGAAGTCGTGGTTTTGGGAGCATGGTTTAGAAGGCTGCCTCTGTAGCCTCGCTAGCACTAGCATAGCCATGTGAGTCCGTGGCCTCAGTACTACGCCTGTCCCTGCAGCCTCTCTCTTGCTTCCTCTCCATTTGTCGTCTCTGTTGTCTGCGTGTGGGGATGAAGATACACAGGGAGACAGGACTCCTCGCTATGTCTGCTGACAGGTTGAGGGAGCGGAGAAACTTGGTGGAAATACTTCTCTCGCTGCTGAACCGATGTTAAGTGGTTCATCCTGGCTGTTAATGTTATTGGCCCAGCAGATTGTACCGGTGGTGGGTAAAAATAAAACATGCACTACTTCTTTCTTAACCACCTGGATCACCTCAACAGTGACTGCCTGTTTGAATCTTATCTTAAATCTTTCATTTTGGTTATGACACGATGTGAGTGCATAGCAGCATAATACATTAAAGAAATTCAGTACAAGGTTTGTTTCATTTCATCTGCTGATATGACTCAAAATGAATTCAGACAAGCAGCCAACAAAGAACCCGGGTGAGGAGTGTGTTCAGCACTGAGGCTGACCTAAGTATGGGGAGAGTGAAGGCTGATAGGTCACAGTGCCTTTTGGCAAGATCACTGTTACAAAGCATATCGAAGGGTAGATCCTTCAGACTGAGAAAAAGAGAGAAATACTACTGATATATCTAACTAAATTGTTAAACACCAACTGGAGGGAATCATTCCCTGATGCCACTTCTGTGTCAGATAAACGCTGCAAACAATGTGTTTGTTCGTGGTGCTAAAAACCTTGCAGGTCATCATGAACGATGAACGACCAGTGTGCCAACAAGACAAGAGTGTTACTGCTTTACTGTCATGCCCCCACTCAGAGTAAATTTGGTTTCATGGCCGGAGGTGGGCAGCTGATGTCACTGTGACATCACTGTCCTTTTGTATAATCGTTGTTTCATCAAAAACATCTGTAAAATATGAGTGCACCTGTCCTTTTAAGTTATTGTAAAATAATCTAAACGGGTGCAGCAGATCTTCTCACTTGGTGAGACAAATAACAACCAGTGAAAGCTATGATGTAATGTTGGTGAAGAAATGGGGTGGGTGGCTTTGGTGGGACAGGATGTAAACAAAAAGATTTTGCAATTCTCTGAGGAATTGGCATTCAGAAAAGTGACAGAGAAAAGAACTACAGAGGTTAACTTTGGCCAACTTTATACTCCAAATAAACCAAGACCATCTGAGGAAGAGGAACTATTCCAGCCATCTCTGTATGGGTTTAAACTGTTGTTTGAAAAGATGGACTGACACAGACTCAACAATTCACATCGATGACAATCTTTTCCTTCATCTGTCACGAATTAAGGGTCATCTCTGTTCTTAAATACATATCTGATTTATGTGGAAACATGCAATGATCTGGTGCTGAGATCCCCCATGCTGCTTTTAATTCAACATTCTATGTGAGATGGGATTTCGAAGGGTACTGCGGTCACAGTGGAGTTGAAACTGTCCTAAAAACAGAGCATGACCAAGACCATGCTACAATTTTAACAGTGATTGAAAATTGAGCAATACAATGCACAATCTGGTGAGGGGCCTGGAAGAACTCAAAGTGCCCCAAGTGGATGCAGATTGCCTGAACAGTGAGCATAAAAAGCCAAAAACCAAAGTGCAACGTCAAGGATGTCTAGGAGCAGTGATGTGCAGGACATTGAAGTCTTGCCAAGGACTCAGCTGACGTCTCACTCCGTTAAAAGCATTCTTGAGAACTGACCCTGCAATTTTCAACTGTCACTACCTCCTCTCGCCGGGCATTATTGGATGTAACGAGGTAAGAGAAAATGTGGGTATGAGTGGAGATAGCATAACCCTTGTCTAGACTATGGTGTAAAAATGTGACTTTTTCATTGGGACATCACAATAAAAGCATATCTTAAAGTTCAGATAAATTATGCTTCCTGGCCGAGCAGAAAGCAGTAGGAGACCATTTGTCAAATACTATATACTGTAAGCACTGGAGTGCCTGATAACAGATTTGGGTGGTGAGCCTCATGTTACACACACAAACATGCATGCACGCATGCAAGTACGTGCCCCCGCATGCACACAAACGCACAAACACACACACACACACACACACACTTGATATAACTCTCCATTGACGTGCCCTCTGGAGAGGTGGTGCAGAGGAAGGAGATGTTTGCTTAGATGTCCAGTGAAGACTAGACGGCTGGACAACTGAGCACAAACCATGACTTGGTGTCTCCCAAACTAGTTTTTGAGATGTCATGCTAATGCGAGGGACCATTTACAATTTACTTCAGTGTGTTGCTAAGCAGTTAGTGGGAATTTCGCGTCATGCTAAAGGGCACTTCAAGACTATGCGTCTTAATTTCAACTATTCAGACCAAGGATCATGCTCCATTGTGTATCAATTTCAATTCAACTGTGCTCTGTGTTTCCCCCTGGAGGGCTTGGAACCATCCTCAGCCCGTTTGATGCACGGTCAGTTTTGCTGCAATTTGACTTGTCATCTACAGGGACGTGATCAAGTTTGGAATGAATGAGTTAGGTGAGTGAAGGAGGTTTTGTTTTGTCACGTGCTTCTCTATTCACACTGAAAGGCAGTCAATGTAAATTTTTAGCAGGTTCTTTCATAAGGTCAGAGCTGAGAAATTAACTGCAGCCTTATTTTGTTCCTTCAAAATTGTATGTGTTTGTGTATGCTCCGTTCATCTCTATCACAAAGCTGTAGGTGGAATATGTAATGGTAGTATGTGGGTTTGCTGATGCTAAAGTTGGAAAGTGTGTGGAGATGTGGTGAGGATGCCAGAGACTTACAACATTCAAATGAGGGTTTGCATCAGATTCTTTCCCAAGTCAGTGAATGCACCCTGAATTTATTTGAATCCCTTATGCTCATTAAAAGAGTACCTATGTGGTAAGTGATCGGGCGCAGGGCTCTTTCCGCCATGATGTTATGGATTTCAACAGTGATATGATATGAAAAGGAGCAACTGCTCTGGTGATGAGAGTATCAAAAGCAGAGATAGACAGAGACCCTGGGGTGTCATTGGCCATTATGCATGCAGGGTTTTCATTTTCATACACAATGGCAGGAAATGCAACGTAGTTGGTCAAAGCATGTGTGTGTGTGTGTGGGAGGGGTGAGGAGGCATGTATGTGATTTATGTATGCATGTGTGTGCATGCTTCACCCTTGCTGCGAACACCCAAGCAGGTGCATGACACACCCATATTGAACAATTACCACACAATTGTTTTCTGCTCTTTCCTTTCTATTAACTGGAGATTTAGGATGCATTTCACTTCGAAGGCCGATAAAACAATTCATCCACAGGTGTTCAAGTAGTATGCAAAAACCTGGACAGACCTGGCTGGACAGACAAAGGCCTTACAGTAACAGGGACAGTAACATGGGCTTTCCAAAAGCAAGGTATGAGCTGTTGACACTAAACCTGCCTGCAGAGCACACGAGGCTGTTATCAAAGAATAGAACACAAAAACATGAAATGCGATTAGTGTTCTCTGCCCTTATCTCATGGCATGATTTATAGTTTGAATTAAAAATGTAGAGGTCTGGCTGTCTTCATTCATATTTCCCATTATGACATTGGTTAGTTTAAGTAAGCTGGTGCTTGTTCGGCCTTCAACAATGACCAAATTTTATTTCTGGCTCCCGCTATCCAAGAGCAATGTCACTGGTCCTTTAAGAAACCCTAACCCTCCCACTCTGGATGGTATAGCACTTATTTCTAGAAACGTGGCTGAGCTTACAAACTCATGGCGATCCAAATTTGAAACAAGGAAGCAGAGTTGTAGTACTACACGCCTCTCTGCGCCTTCATTGGAGCAGTTACCCACCCAACATTCATGTGGATGTTGAGACCAATAGCCTTAGCACCACCTGTCTTTAATTGCTGGACTCTATCTGCCTCTCCCAAATGGTCAGTAAACCCACTCATCACCTTAATCACACTCTTGACCTTGTTTCAACTCGAGGCATTGTCATTGAGACCGGTAACTCGAAAGGATCTGGCACACAACTAAATTGGATGACTCCTGCTTAGCCGGGCAGCACAGTGTGAGAACTTATAGAAAGGCCCTCTGTAATGGCAGAGCCGCTTATTACTCCTAAGGAATCAAGGAAAACTAAAATACTGTATTTTCGGCACCATAAGACGCAGTTTAAAAATCGACAGTGCGCCTTTTAAGCCGGCACGCCTTACGTGTGTACTGAGGTCAAAAATCTGTAAAAATGATGCTAACACGATTGTAATAAGCGCTCCACTTGATTGACTGCCAGGCAATTGCCTGTCGTTACAGGGACGCATAATACGCACACCAAGTATGCTAGTAGTGATTAACCGATGAGAGAACATGACGTTAAGTTATGTAAAGTACATATGTTTACCTCCACCACGCCCCTGGTAGGTACACTATACTACCGGTAAGCTGCAAACAGCATGTGCTTGATTATGGACCCATAACAATGGCACTGGTGAAGGCAAATGAATTTGGAGCAAGCCATCATCCTGGGAGGACAAGCAAAACAACTCCAACCGCTGGACATTGGCATTGACAGGGCGTTCAAGGTGAAGTTGCGAGCGTTGTGGCAGTGATGGATGAGAGAAAGACAAGCACAGCTTTACCAAGACTGGGAGGCAGCAACGTATGAGTTACGCCATCATCTTTGACTGGATTGTGGATGCCTGGGCCAAGGTATCTGCTAGAACCATTGTCCGAGCATTCGCGAAAGCCGACGTCATTGATGACCCAGCAACGATACGGGCTCCGACGGTGATAAGAGGGAACCCGGCGAGACTGCCTGGCCGTTCAATTCAGATATTGAAGATGAAGATTTCGATGGTTTTGATGCTGAAGAATGAAATGAAATAAACTAAGATAAAATAAAAACAATTAATAGGAGTGTAAAACTCATGTTCTGCTTCCGTTAGCTTGTGTTAGCATGCGCCAAATTACACGGTGCGCCTTGTGCATGACTGTACGAAATAGATCCCTTAATTGAGACTGCACCTTTAAATGTGTTTAAATTAGCACTATGAGTCCCGCGGCGAAGTTGGCCAAGTTCCCAGGGCCCAGGGTCCCTACAAGCTCGCCCATCCCTGAGTGATTCCTACCTATCAACCTCCCTGCACTAACCAAGATGATTTCCTCAGCTAAATCAACAACCTGTATGTTAGACACTGTTCCAACTAAAAGAAGTCTGCTAAAACAGAAATATCCAGAAATATCTGGACTTAATATGATTAATGTGCCTCTTTTGGCTGGCTACGTACCACAGTCTTTCAAAGTAGCTGTAATCGAGCCTCCTCTTAACAAACCAACTCTCGATTCAGGGGTTTTGGCTAACTACAGACCTATTTCTAACCTTCCTTTTCATGCAAGATCCTGGAAAAACTTGTTGCCAGACAATTGGCCGCTCACCTGCAGCCTCGACTGCCTGAGTTTTCTTAAGTTAAATGGAAATTTTTCCTTTCCAGTGTTATTAATGGGGGATATGTTGGGTTTCTGTGTGTTCATTGTATAGACTTTGAGTGTTTACATTTTGAGGAGCTCTACAGGCTCCATCTTGAAAAGCGAATTAAGATAACTTCTGTTATGATTTGGCGCTACACAAATAAATTGAATTTACTTGACTTGACAAGGTGCTCAATAATCACGCACCATCACATCTTAAAGATTAAGCCTTATCATCCCACCCAAACTCTGCAATCTGAAAAACGCAGGGTTACTAGTGATTCCTAAAATCAGTAGGAGTAGAATAGGGGGCAGGGCCTTTAACTATTAGGCTCCTCTCCTGTGGAACCATCCTCAAGCCCCAGTGTCCAGTCGAACACCCTAACTTCTTTTAAGAGTGGGCTAAAAACTTTCCTTTTCAATAAAGCTTATAGTTAGACAAAACTATGCTGCTGAAATAAGATGGCGCACAGAGCGTTTCTCTCCTCCTCCTCTCCCTCTTCCTCGTTCTCCTCTCCCTCTTTGCCTCACTTGCCTCCATCATTCACCTGCATCCCTGTCTCGTACAGTATATGCATGTTACTAATTGGGCTTCTTCCCCGAGGTCTCTGTCTTGTGCTTTTTTAAATTGCAGCCCGCAGCTAGAACACGACCAGTGATGACAGACCCCCAAACATCTGCGTCCTACTCCTGATCGGCATGCTGTGCACCTGCTGCTGTGCAGGTGCACACCTACACCTGTCTCTGTGTCTCTCTCTCTTTCTCTGTCTCTCTCTCTCTCTCTCTCTCTCCCTCTGTCTCTCTTTAAACCCTACCGGCCGCCGGCTCTACTGTCTACATCTTGGAAAGTGCCCTCAGATAACATCTGTTATTATTTGGCGCTTTGCAAATAAAATTGACTTAACTTGACTTTAAGGCCGCATTCCTCATTGCTCCCAGGGTACAGTGCAGGGTAACCCACTGCTCCGAAACAAATGAGGACTGGTGAAAGGCCTAGAAGCCACTCCCATCTGAACAGTTTAACTAAGTCAAAAACTGGCTAGATGTTCATCGCATTATCTATCTTCCTAAGAAATGAAAACTTTTATTCAACTTCAACTAACCCTAACACACTCAAAACTTAAATACAATCAATACCTACCCACTGTGCCTCACAAGTCCTGCAATGACACACAGTCGAGAAACGTGAAGAGCTAAATACACACACAAAAATGAAAAATAACAAAAACAGAATTCATCACAACCTGGTTACACTGGGCCTGAGCTCTCCCCTACATATTGGTACGTTGTGCATGCGTCTCGGCTGCTTTATTTGGATACACAGCCTGTATCACCATTATACCTGACTCTACATCAACTTTCTTTGAAATGCAAAGGAAAAGCATTCTTTTCTACATTTGTCGTTTTTTTGTAGAGTGAAAATGCGCAGCAATAATTGTCCTTCAAAACATTTAATAAAATGACAGGCCTGTGATGTATTGAGTGGTTTCCAGAATAACTGGAATTGAAATGCATTAGGGGCGAGACATTTTTAAGTTCAGTCCGTCTGTGGTGCGTTGCCATGATGCAAACAGTGCAAATGATCCATGGATCGCAAGTTTGGAGGCTTTCTCAAAGGTGAACTTGGAGCTGGGGCCATAACACCCACAGCTGAGGGACCCGTTCATTTCTTCCACATTGACTCTCCAAAACATCTTCATTATAACTGGACGAATGACATGAAAAGCTTTTCATCACCCCAGCTTTACTCCTACTCAGTCTGGTCATCTTCTGATGGGGGAAGCACTGCGCTAAAGACATCTGCTTGGACGTTTGGTGGGACTGGGAAGTTCATTAGTAAGCAATGTCTGAATGTAGTGGCTGAATCTCAAATTGTTCCAGTGGGAGTTGTTTGGTGGTTAGAATAAGATGCATGTTTGTTAGACTGGGCCGCTCCCAGTGCTTGGCCTTCACAACACCTGTGTGTTTAATACATCCCTGAGCCAGTCCTCATTCATCTAGCCCAACTACTATGTCCCTTTATGTCATGAATTATTATGTGCTTTTGATGAAAGTGGAAGCTTTCGTTGAATGCACACATGAATGTTTCACTAGCAAGCTCAGGCTGATTATGATGCCTTGCTGTTTCAGACACACGTGGTCTGTCTGAATTGCTGTGGCAGTGACCTCACCTGCTGGAGAAGCCCAGCGGGCCACAGGTTGGGTCTGTCCATAATGGTTTTGTGTTCTGTGTGTGTGTGTGTGTGTGTGTGTGTGTGTGTGTGTGTGTGTGTGTGCGTGTGTGTGTGTGTGTTTGGGAATGAGAAATGGGCAATAGAAAGGTCACCATGAATGTTACATGAGAATGGGATACGTTGTTCAATGTCTATCACCACCATGCAGTTGATCTCCAGCTGGTGTGGGAAAAGGTGGAGTGCGTGTGTGTGTGTATGTTTATGTGTGAATGCAGTGCACACAGCCTGCAGGACTGCTACATATTCATGTTTCGAACCTAAGCCATATATATTCAGCACCATGTTAGATTATTTGCATCCTTAAAATCGAGCTTTCAGGGAGAGCAAACAGGGGCTTGAAAAATAATGGAATGTGACGTGGGAGGGGTCTGACCTCTGACCTCCTCGCTCCGTGAGGGGGAGGAGTGTGTAAAGAAAATCTCCAAATGGCACAGACAGAACATGTAACTACAGACAGCCTAAAATAAAAAATCTACAAAATCGGCATTGTGCTCATTGTTTTATATCTATGTTAGCTGAATCGGAACAAAAAAAAATAAAAAAATGACCATCAAAGTACCTAATTTTCCAGACTACTAGTCGCTCCGGAGTACAAATTGCGAAAGCCAAAAAACACATAATAATATCTATCTATAAAACTATCTATAAATCCTAACTGACTATAAGTTGCATTTTTGGGGGGAATTCATTCAACAGAATCCACCAAGAACAGACATTTCATCTTGAAAGCCAGGTTGTGATATTAACAACAGAACAGAGTAGCCAGGCTAAATAGAGGTACACCAAATGTCAACATGAAAATAAAAGAAATTCAAAATGAAATTCATTCATTAATTGACAGTCATTTCAAGCATCACAAACCTGTACCATTTTCCATCATGGGAACAAAGCAAATCATGACATTATCTTCCTCTTTACTCTACTGTGAGGCAGTAAAATCAAGTGAGTATCAACGGTGGAAAATTCATGCTTGCTATGAAATCGTTTTGCCATGAACGAATCAAAATAAATGTGAAATTAGACTTGTTAATTATCAGGTACAGTATTATCAATTTGTAAATAACTGATAATCTAATTCAGAAAAGTGCAAATGATTGCTGATGTGTATTCTTTTGACTTTATATCTTCACACACCAGACTGACGCAAAAAAAGGACCAATACTATCGTTAACTATTAGACAAAGCCAAACAAATGTGATGTTTGACAAAGATTTCAAATAGTCATGTCCCATGTTGGCTCTATCTTAGACATCTAACCCACCATTGCATCAGGACATGGACATTGGTGGTAGTTGCATCTTTTGTTCGGCATTACTGTGTTTGTAAAGACATCTTAAATTGGCCCCTGAGTTGAGCAAACACTTTGGTCAGTGACCAACACCTGAATGTTAAGAAAGCCGCTGCTTATAGTCGTCTATTCAATTATTACTCGGGTCAAGATCAAATTTATTGTTTAAGTTTTTTCTGGCTGATTTTGGATCATTTTGATGTGCTGAATCCAAAAATGTCATTGCTTTTGCTCAGTCGGGTCAACTTTCTGAACTAGGCTACATATTTTGTTTTTGACGTTTTTGTTTGCATGTGCAGATATTTTCACATCATATGATACAAATTCTTTTATATTTCTTGCAATTGTCGAATTCTGAAGAATTTGCATTTGCCAAAATACGACAAATAGATTTTTTTTCATATTACATGTGAATGAAATGGCTTTGACGAGAAGATCTTGCAAAAATAAGCCTGTATTCTGCTACATCTGCGGTGAATACACAATCTAGTCGCCAGTTTCATAAAACATGCTTACCATGCTCCTTTTGGTATTAAACTTGATGACCACCATAAAGCTTGGCGGCACACATGGTATAAAAGTCTTAAGTTTGGAATTCCCATGGTTTGGACAACAAACCATGTCAACGACTGCTACCTCTGCACTATTAATGTGAATGGGATGAGCAGAGAGAATCGATGCAGCCTCAAGTATCTTGATGTTGAATCAGCACGTCGTCCTGTCGCTCACTATGATGAAACTCCATCACGTCTTTGGGAAACTTCCTGACTTCAGTGACGAGGATTCCTCCATTTGATAAATGGCCTACTTTCTGTTAGACAATAATTTTTTCTCCTAAAACCTCTTGTGGATGAGAAATATTGACAAAAAATGGAACTCATTTTTGGATTCAGCATTGTAAAACGGTCCTCAATCGATTGAGAAAACAAAGATTTTTTTTCAATTTTAGTTTTTTCAATTGAGTACTCAGTATTATCCATTATTAGGGATGTCCGATATTGGCTTTTTTGCCGATATCCGATATGCCGATATTGACCAACTCTCAATTTACCGATACCGATATCAGCCAATACCGATATGTGCGCCAGTAAACGCTTCAGGGGCCTCATTTATCAACCGTGCGTGCGCACGAAAAAGTGCGCAAGTAGCGCCTACGCACATTCCAAGACAAAGTATGACATTTACCAATTCGAACGTGTGCGTAGAAACGTGTGTAAACCTACGCATGCCTCTGACCATGCGTAAGCACAACATCCAGTGGTAGAACGGTGAAACTACAAATACAGCGATCGTGTCGAGCGATCTCAAACTCCTCACCGGTTCCCGTTCCCTCTAACGAATGAATGAATGAGTGAAGCAGGGGAGGAAGGAAAGAAATTTTTCAATTAGAAGCAGATGCGTTGAATAATTGGTGTGACAAGCTATAAAAAGCAGCTGTGACAGAACCCGCTATAAACACTTCAAACGCACCATGGCCTGGCTGGCGCTGCTTGAGGATTTAGAGCACCGTGCGCTTCGGAGGGAGCGCGTTTTCAGAGAGCGCGCAGATGTGTTCGCGGAGAGCACAGTGTTCCTCTCCGGCAGGTACCGCTTCCCAAAACAT
>OMPJ01010077.1:0-37752 GCA_900312935.1 Carapus acus
GTGGGCTTAAAACTTTCCTTTTCGATAAAGCCTATAATTCGACAAAACTATGCGACTAGAAACAGATGACACACTGAGTCCTCCTCTCCCTCTCTTCCTCATCTTCAATCTCCTCTCCGCCTCACTTGCACCCATCCACCCTTTCCTGCATCCTTGTCTGGTAAATGCATGTTACTAACTGGGCTTCTCCCCCAAAGTGTTATTAAGTGTTAAGTGTTAAGTAAGTTATATAAGTGTCTTATGCTCTATTATCCCGTAGCTGGCAAGTAGAACACCACCAGAGATGATGGACCTGCGAACATCTGGGTCCTGCTCCTACTACTGCTGTGCATCTCTACACCTGTGTCTGTCTCTCTCTGCCTCTCTACCTCTCTCTCCTTCCCTCTCTCTCCCAACCCGAGCGGTCAGGGCAGTTGACTGCCCACCTGTAGCCTGAGGAGCACTACTTGCTCCATCCTGTAAAGCGCCTTGAGATAACTCCTGTTATGATTTGGCGCTATACAAATTAAATTGTATTGTATTGTATTGTATAAGTATTAAATGGCAGGTATCAATGTGCACAGATGGCTCGATGATTGGAATGGGGTCCAATTTGATTCGCATTGTGATAAGTTCTCTGCCACAAATATGCAAAAGTATGAATGACTCCTTTGGCATCCGAGTCTGGTACCAAAGGAGTCATTCATACTAATGACATCACATTTAATTCGTAAAAGTGTGCAAAAGGGAGAGGAGGCAAGGACTTGCTGTGACCACTGATTTGTCCCTGTCACAGATGATGATGAGGACGAGTGAGGGGGGAATTTTCTGAGAATTTCAGGATTGAAACAACATCTTGCAGACATGATAATGGGCACTGGACAGACTTTAACCTCCCTTGTCTTCATTTTGTCCACTGTCATCTAAGCAGCATTGAGGGACCTGAGCTGCAACAGCGTCTGCTCCTGCTCTAACCCCACAGAGGGTATCAGTTACGTGTTTGTCTCCAAGTTTGATGATCAAACAATTTGTTATGGCAGCACAGCTGAGGGAGCCCTGTGATAATCCCACTGTGCTTTGTCTGAACATCCCCTGAACATCTGACCTGACCTATTAAGCAAACAGAGGAGACAGTAGGCGCTGTGATATGAGATCTGCTCAGCAGGAGAGATGTCCTGATTTATTGGCTCCACTCTCCTGTGGGCCTGGAGGCGAAGCTCCTCAGGAAAGTGCAACACGCTGACTGGACTGTGGAGATAGCACCTGTCGTGTGTGTGTGTGTGTGTGTCTGAGTGTGTGTACGCTGGAGATCTTGTCCACTTAGATTTTGTGTGGGTGTTTATGAGTACTGCATGCAGTCTATCACGAGGCACCATTGGCAGTACTAATGAACCCGTGCGGAATGTATTGGTGTGTGTGCATGCAAGTGTTCATGCGTGTCTTTTTCCCTCAGCAAAACAAAGGTTTGGGGTGAAAGGGTATTGATCACAAAGTCCTATCATCCTGGTGTGAGGGCCTGTCAACAGCCCTCTGAGCAATTACCATGGTCTTACATAGTGGGCTGAGCTAGAGCACCCCCCTCAAAAAATCATTGTGCTCGTACACGCGCACTCGCTTTCGATTTTGTGAACGTGTCCGTAAACAAGCAGCATCGGTCCACTTGTTGCGTTCGTCTGCAGACGCAGCATAGGTGTGTTGACTGATGTGTGAACAAGCTGCGCTGAGAAGTAGTCAAGGGGCGGCCCATGCTGACATCACACCATGGACTCTAATACAGTGCGACACCTGTTACCTCAGCCGTTGCAAAATGGCAGAGCAGTGACAGAGATGCTAATTGGCAATATATAAAAAGCAATGTTTCCAAAGAGAAGGGGTAGATTTAATTTACTGTATTCACATACATTTGCATGTTGATCAGGGAGGTAGTCATCAGAAAATCACAAATCAAATATGAAAATGATTGAAACGAAGGGCTGTTAACTTATAAATTGAGCCAACACGTAAAATCATTTCATGTATGGCATCTCATCACTGAAAGTGGTGCAGGAGTATTGCCATTCTGGCACATGAATTTCTTCGGTAGTTTTTTCTCCACAATGTGTAACCCATTACTGTGTATGCAGACTCATACATCTACTGTATGTCTGCTGGCATGGGTGTCATTCAAGCATTATGTTCAACATCAGCTCAGCAACCTCTGCATGGCATCTTGATGTGTTTCCAGAGGCGTTTCTATGCATGTGGTGTTGTCAAACAGTTGTCAGGTGCCTGTGGATGATTACTGTCACTCTTGTCAAAAGGCGCCCGTTTAGCATTCACTGTGATCTTCCTCGGGTGATGTGCATCAATCTCTAACCTGTCATTTGAAAGAGGTGTGGTGAAGTCCCCTCGCTGGGTGCGCATGCATATGCATACCTGAATCCTCAGAGTCCTTGCTGTCAGTGGCAGGGTCGTCCTCCATGTCATCATCAGACATTTCCATTTCTTCCTCCCTCCTGATGCCCATCAACTGCTCATTGTGCATGTTCCTTATCTCCTGTAAGCATAATATAGAGAGAAACGCGTCAAAACAAATACAAGCACCTCTCTCGTGTGTTGAACTACAGGCTCATTCCTGTGAACTCTTCAGAATGTGGCACTTGTGACGTCATACCTAGTGTTGAAGAAAGGTGAGTAAAACAAAGAATATTGTTAAGAATTTTTCCTACAACATGAGGAAGAACCAGATGCGCCAACACATTTACCGGTAATTCAGCTTTAACAAATTTACAGTCACAGTCATAGTAACACGGTGGTGGGGGGTTGGGCTTGAATTCTGTGAATTGTTCAGATACAAATGCAGCACTAGAAGTTCCTCTGTGCCTCATCTGTCATGCAGATGTTCACATTTCTCTCCTCTTCTGAGGGCATATCTCCATTTTCCTGGTGAGACAGTCCAAGGCACCACTTGTCTATTTGCTCCCATCAATAGACATGGCCGGGGCAATATTCAGACATCAGATCTGGCAGGAGCCTATAGGTGGCTGGGGTATCACGGTCAAATCAGTGAATTAGGATTGTCTGGACATTAGACGAAATCTTCGAATCCCTAGTCTAAAAAATACCACGTCATTGTGAGGGATTGCACACTCCAATGCTCACACTGCACCATGGCATAGTGCCTGCACGAATTTGTGGGGGAGGATGTTGGGCTCAGTGTGTATGCTTAGACCACAGTGCCACTCTGTCACTAACAGCAAAAGCACTGGGAGCACAGCTAAATGATGTGCAAAGAGGCACAAACCGATGCCGTTGACCATTGTGGGTAAAATTTTACTGCAGTCAGAGATCCAAACAAACAATAAGGTGCGGACTGCACTTGCATGTACACGGGATATTTCTCATCTCTGCAGTTGCTTCGGTATGATGGCTACACTAAATAAGTGAGCGTCAAAAAATATTGCTCCTTCCGAGTACATACAGTACATACGGAAAAGGTTTACAGAGACACACCAGATACAGAGGAAAAAAATGTTGCCCCTCAACAATTGTGGCCCCTAAACAATACTGCCATCTGGCAGCTGACATATTCTGCCTCAATACAACGCAAAGGTCAAACAGGCTTGTGACACACAGATGTGTGGACACAGTGCACAGAGCCAACATAGTATGCACTGACACATCCACGCAAACACAAGCGAAAAACCACACACACACACGCACACATACACACACACACAGACAAACACAGCTACCATCTGCCTTGATGGTGCAGTAAGAACTGCTCAAGAATCACAGTAAGGATACGTCACAACTCAGAGTGACTTCTTTTTGACAATCAGCTGGCCCTTGGTGCTGCACTTACCTGCCTGTGCACTCTGCACTGACTGCCAACAGCTATCATTCTTAAAAGCACCCTCCCCTTCACATCCACAGACCAGGTCTACATGATGATTCGATGGTTGATTTCAGATATGATCCTCCTTCACATGCAACCTCGACTAGAAATGACTATGGATCTTAAGAAAGCTGATCTTATTGTTTAATATGGATTAGACATTCACAAACCACCTAACATAAAGTGACAATGGCTGGAAGAATTTTGCTCTCTGTGCAAAGCTTTTTAAACACTTGGGGAAAAAGTGGAAAGTTATACAGTGACACTCGCCATTCACACATTCCATCTGTGGGGCCAGATATCACATTGAATAGCGATGAATCATTTTCCGACGGCTGCTGTTAAGTGTAAAAAAGCTGGGATGGACATTTTTGTAAGGAGGTGAGAATGGGAAATTTCAAAATGATATGTAATTGTTATTCAAATGACGATCAATGTAGTGTGACGTGCCAGTTGATACAATGCGTATGCAAGGCATTAATGGAAATCGCAATGTGGTTATACTATTAATGTCACAAATTGGGGGATACATTCAAGCATTCACACATAAGCACACACCAGTCATCTTCCTACTTGCTAAAGGGGGTGTGAACGAGACTGTCACACAACGCTGCAAGACCGTCCAGGCCTGTGATGTGCGTGGAGCACACGGAGCACCCTTGGAGTAATGAGTGTGTGAAAGACATACTGGACACCTGTGCTCTCACACCAGCTGCCATTTCCATGGAAATGCTTTTGGTATGCTCGCTTTGCGCCTAGCATGTTTTTCCAAACATGTGCACCTACCTTCACAGACAGGTTTTGCAAAATGTATTCATATTCAGTTAACATGCTTAATCAAAATATTAATTGGCTGTTTACCTTTTAACTGTTGACCAAAAAGACTTACCGACCAAAAATAACCAAATGTGGTCCGTTAGACCCCAGGTTGTGCCTCACGCCATTTCCGTGTGTTATGTATATATGTATGTATGTATATATGTATGTATGTAAGTATGTAGGTATTTAAGTATGTGACACAATAACACAAATCAATGCACCATGCGGCACATAGAAAAAAACTGTGCATAACCATAACTGCTCTTTACCGCGTAACTTTCCCTCTCAGGCAACCTGGGAGAACGTTTGATGTAGCATATCAAACACAGCAACTATTGACACAGGCCAAAGTTGTACGGATTTACCTGTGTTCTGGACAGCGCTTGAGATGGAAACTCACCCAGCAGCTCACATCCCTTCATGGGGGAGGACAGTGATGAAGGAAAGGAAGAGGTGGGGTCTTTTTGTAAAGTTGGGCAGGCAATAATTTAGATTTTACCTGCAATCTTGCATCTTAAAAAAGTACTTACTGTCCAAAAAATTAGACTTTTAGTTGTACGCCTTTTTCTTTAGTACACCCCCTCTTCTGTTTAACGATTATTACGGCATGTGACATTGGGTCAATACAAAAGTCATTACTTTTGAGGAGGGACATGAATGTAATGAGGTCAAATTGTGGGACAAAATGGAGTCAAGACCAGGTTACGATGAGAGAGTTATTAAAAGAGTGAAATCGTAGAGTACCAACCTCTGCTTGCTTGCGCCAAATGTCCAGGTTCTTGCGCTGAGCTTTGGAGAAATGGTCCCATGCCTTTTGTTTGGAAGCAGCTTGGAATACAGACACAATCTGTTCAACTGTGGCAGGAGGCAGGGAGACCACCCAGAGACAGAGAGAGAAAGGAGCAGAGGGTGGGAAGGAGCAGAGGAGTGAGAAAGTGGAGTCAACTAGGGATGTATATTTACAGGTGTGTGTGTGTGTGTGTGTGTGTGTGGTTGTGTTTCTGCTGGTGTGTGGTCAACTTACCAGCGGATGCTAATGCATCATCTCAAGAGGAGTTGAAATAATTCCCTCTGAATTATTTAGATTAAAACATCTTGAAATGATAATCCAATTGTACTACATGTACTGGTGATGGGTTACGTTAAAAGCATCCTGTTCTGTGCCCAGCGGACCAGTCCATTGCACAAGAGCAGTGCTAGTATTCAACGGGTGCAAGTGTTAACTTTACACTTAATCCTTATCTTAACCGTAACATCGGCAACTTCAAACTATGTGATAAAATGTTGACAATAGTAAAAGACACAAGCATTAGCCCCAAAGCAGTTGCCAAGACTGGGCATGTTGCCTTTGATATTGGCAATATCACTGACAGTGGCGTAGTATATTTTGTATGTACTACTGATGGGCACTGCTCAATCTCAGCTGTGTGACTGGCATTACACCAGACATTCCCTGTGTAATTTTTCTTTCTGTTACTCTATTTCTGTGTCTCTCTGACACACACTCGGTCATCATTGTCTTCAGACCTCTCCTAAATTCAGAAGTGCTGCATTTTTGGCTCTGCCACTTGCGGGTTTTGTTACTTACCATATCCATGTATCTCTGGCCCTTATGGAACACAACGTAATGACAGACGTGCACAGAATGGCAAAATATTTCAGGTGAATTACTAAATAAAGCTGGTTATAATATAGCGACAGCTTTTGCACCTTTTGAATTCCAAAAACAGTGTGCATGTGCTACATCTTGATACAACATTCCCACAGCTACAGCATATTATGAGGTGATATAGCGCAGACAAAAGTGTGAAACAGCAAAGTTGCAATATGACAGAGAGCCAGGAAGAAAATGTGTTTCAGGGTAAAATGTCAGAGCAGTACAAAACTGTACTCCCACAAGATATACAGTATATACATATCATATGAAAAGTATGTAAATTTTGTTACTCTACGATCGGGGACTACAGCGGATCAGGTAAATGAACAGTTACTGAAATGACACCTCTCACCTAATTTGAACACTGATTTCCCAAAAATGACAACCACACATTATGTGTAAGAAAAAAATTGTTTATGTTGCATGAGGGCAGGATTGTTTGCTGTATTAGCACCAATGCTGCTGCTATTGACCTCTGTAACCTCTGCCTCATGAGGAGACATTAGCAAAACATGTTTATTTGTGACTGTTGCAATAAACAATAAATTAATCCTGACTGCATCTGACCAGCACCTCAACTACATCACAAGCATTTACTTCCCCTCTGTAACTATTATTGTTATGGAAATATCAAACAAAAGGCCACTTTTTAGAAGCATGCAATCCAACAGGAGAAATATTGGGTCCTTGTCAACATCTGACATCTATGTTACAGTGGATCTCTAAACATGTGAAAGCACAGAAACGAGCCATTGTGATCTTGAGATGTATGGAACTGTCAGGATCTCCTCAGAGAGGAGCGTTCTGTGGACCCCTGCTGGGCCAGGACCCACTGCTCCCGAGGTGCAGGCGTCCTGGGCTACACTCATGTCCTATTTTGGATTTCCTTTCCTTGTTGTCTTCAACGCGTAATCTGCAACCACGCCTGCGGCCTATTAGAGATCACTGGATTGAGTATTTAAGGAGGGCCCTCCCTATTGTATCTCTGCCTGAGTTTCTGCCTGCCTGTCTATTCTGTGAGTTATTGGACCTTGCCCGTTTTTGACCTGAGCCTTTGCCTGCCATTCTTGGATTGTCTGCATTTGCCTGTCTGCCCGCTCTGGTCTTTTGACCCTGCCTGTTTGTACCTGCCTTTTGGATTACCGAAATTAAAGATTCCTCCCGCATTGCACTTTTCTGTGGTCCTGCGTTTGACTCTGGCCTGATCCTTGACAGGAACGGCCACAGAGTCGAGAATGTGCTCATTCAGTTTCCCTTGAATTAGTCCTAATAACTAACTCTGAATGATGATGACAACATTAAGTTGCATTATCATTAAGTTGCATTATCATGTTGTGGATGTTCCTCAATGGAACGCCAACAGATATTATTACCCAACTGATCCTACGCACACAAAATTGGGTCAAATGACACTGTGATAAATTAAGCCCTCTGAATAATTAATCTCCCAAATCTGATATGACTTCCTCAAATCTAACTGAATTTACCACTGCTGACTGTAATGAGGTCCAATAAGGTAGTGTAACCTCTTTTGAGTTTGATATGACATGCTTAAGGATGGAGTGCGGTACATCGTTATACCACCAAATACCCCGTTTGTTTTTCTCACCCCTATTGTTACAGCGATCACATGTTGCGAAAGGTTGAAAATCTGAGCTAAATATAATTCTATTTGAGTAATAACTGCCCTTGACTGCAGATTTGAAAATGTTTAGATGTCCAAGAAGTGCAGCTGCAATTACAGTCTTTACAGATCGAAAGTTAAGACGTGTCACTCACAAACAGAGCTCGCAGAACCACCTCTGTGGTTGTGAGAGCTCTGTGCTTAATGAAGACTTATATCATCTGGTTTCCACGCCTAGCTATTACTGTATTAGACTTATTTCAGAGGCACCAGAGCCCCAGATAACTCCTGTCATTCACACTGACTGACTCTAACCATGTGTTTAATATATAATATGGTACATTCCGGAGCAAATCCAAACCATTCATTGGTTTGGCACGATCCATCTCTGTGATGTGGTTAGTCACTGTAGGCCCCATAGGTGGTTTGTGTCTCCCAGAAGCCCTAATGTACACAGGTGGAGTCAATAAGTTCACCAGCTTCGTGTGAATGTGTGTTAGCAGAGTGGTAAGAGAGAACAGTACAAGGATCAATAGCGCCTTCCCAGAACCCTGTAATTTGATGGAGCAGATCGATGGCAAAGGCACAGAGAAGAGGAAAGGGCATGGAAAGACTAAGGGCTGGGAGAGTTTATGGGAGTCCAAGTGTGTATATATTTGTTCATGTGAGAGACTGTTTTATTTTGCTACAACTTACAAACATTTATTAGTAAATCAATCCTGAACTTACATCCTAATCACTGAACAGGTGCAGATAGAATAATTATATGATAGAGTGACAGAACTGAATAGTAAGAACGAGATTTGTTTGATAATACAACCTTTTATGGTGTAATTCTTATTTTCCATCAAACAATTTTATCAAGTTGGCAAGATCTGTGGTCAAATGAGCCTAGTAAAAACTCTACTCTCTGTGCCGTCATCAGTATGTGGAGCAATGCACCAAGATCTGCCCCAATGATGGGCGGCTTCCATTTTGTGCATCACACACAACCAAGCACGCACGCACGCACCACTGTAAACTAGGCTACATTAAAAGGGGGAATTTTGCTTGATGTTCAGGAAGTGCACAGCTGATTTTACGTGTACAATGCCTGTCTTCAAATAAAACAGAAACTCGAGAGAAACAAAACGTTTCATCAGTCGCTGCTATACTGTAGATGGTCAATGTTTTTTTTTAAAAAGTAAGATAATTAAATGATAACCAAAAAATGCATCTATAGCTTTGGGCCTAAATTGATAGACATATTAAATACGTTTGGCTGGGATACAAACAATTTTTGCACGGAGGCCAGCTGTGAATATTGTTTTACTGCATTCACTTCATCCATATGTAATATCATCAGTAAGGAGTGGGATGCTAAACAGTGTGATAAACAGTGTGTTGCGGTACTATCAAGTCCAACACTTACCTTTATGCCATGCCCTAAGCAACAAACTTAGACAGGTAAGTGGACCTCCATGACCCTATTAAAGATTATATGCATTGCTTACATTTGCTGGAATAGCGTTTACATTTTATGAAAGTATGTCGGGTTGTGCTCTGTTTCATACTTGCTGTTTAATGTCACAGTCACAACGGTTTTGTCGGTGACCCTGATTCATATTCCGCTGTAAATGCCAGGCTGTAAATGCCAGGCTGTAAATACCAGGCTATAAATCCGTATTGTTATCTACGTATATGTGGTAGACATTGTTCTACTACAGTATGCATGTGCCATGGCCGCAGGTCTCTCTAAGTATATAACCTGAAAAGCATCACACTGCTCGTGTATTCTGCTGGCAATTTGGAAATTTGTCTAAGGACATGTCATTCTTTTTCCATCTACATAACTGTGAGAATAGTATGATATAAATAATGCCAAGTACTATATCTAGCGCACTGATGGGAAAACATGCACCAAACATGAGTGATTCACCCTCGCATTCTGAATCCAGGCAAGATAAGCCCCCATTACAAGACTGAGCTAAGTGCGGAAAGAACATGTAAATGTAAGAACAACAGTAGAAACCAGTGAACCCATTGATGGCTAGCTTCACAGGGATCTATTTAGCATCCTCCTCAAAACTTTGATCCATCCTGCAGGCGGACTTCAAATAGTCTTTACCAAGTGACAGGCAACAGCTAAATGGGACACTACTCCTGTCAAAACAAACTGAATGTAACACTTGGATTTGGAGAGTCTAAAATAATGGAAATAATCAATAATATAGTGTGTGTATGAAAGACTGGTCTGTCCACACCCATGCAACTGACATCCCAGGCAACATGGGACACTTCCATCAAGGAAATGTCAAAATACAGTATATATCAGCAGGCCTCAACCCTTTTCATCCCGCGATAGTGGTGAAAGTATGGCAGTTACGTAATATGTATATAGAATGATAGGGCAGAATATAAATGTGTTGTACATCTACAAATTACCATATTGTAAAATTAGCCCACCATAAAGTAGTATCAGTGGGAGCCCTGAGCAAATGTTGGCTTGATTTCCAGTAAAATAATAAATAAATAAATAAATAAATAAATAAGTAAGTAAGTAAGTAAGTAAGTAAGTTATCCTTTCTTTGCAGCCCACTGATACATGATCCACTGTTGGGAGGTTGAGGACCACAGGTATATACAGTACCTCTCACTCACAGAAGAGTGATTGATATTGATCATGTCTGCAAATTGTTCCCAGTGACAATCTGTCTTTCACTCTCTAGTGTGAGCAACACTGAATATAAACACATCGACAACATTATACTGTGTATTTTCACCGACATCTGTAAATGTGTTATTCTGTAGATAAAACTCACATTGACCCAGTATTCCAGCCAAGGCTGTCTTGAACTTGTCCTTTGCCTCCTCCATCTCCTTCTCATGCTGAGACTTCTCACTCATTAGCCGGCGAATGTGGCTGTTCGAGGACTGAATCATTGAGTAGAAGTTGTTGGCGTTCCTACGGTTGACTTCACCTCGCTCCAACCAGGTAGAGAGAACTCGCACTGCCTCGGCAAACTTACTGTCATCTATGTGAGAGGAGGTGAGGGACATTGTCAGACATTTCATAGAGGGGGAAGAAAAAAGTTCAAGTTTCAAAGGTTTTGGGGCACTTGTAAAGGTGGTGTTCAAAAGAACAGCTGCAGAATTAAGCAGACAGTAGAGAAAGCAGAAGAGAGTGAATAGAAATCATCCACAATTCATGTCTTGAGAAAAGCAAACTGTCTTTTAGTACCTAAAATGAGTCAAACTTAAGGAGGGTGAGAAACAAGTGTTTGCTTTGTTGAAATTTCGTGAAAAAGCACAAAAGTCAGGGTCAATGTATCCAGGAACAGGGTGGGAAGACATAAAAAACAAAACTTCAGCAAAGTGAGGAGAACAAGGATAAGGGAACAAAGACACAACTGTTGTCACAGATGAAAAGCAAAAGATGAAACAGATGCAGCAGCCCATCATATGTACTTGGGAACAAAGAACAGCCTCACAAACCTCAGCAACACCTGAGGCTGAGAAAAGAAGCCTCATTACAGGGCCTGAGGCCAAACATGAAGTAAGATTAATTAAGCTTATCACAAAAATGTGAATCGACATGATAGCAAAACTACCACACCATGGCAAACATCACAATTTCTTAGTGTTCCATTTTGAACCTTTTGCCACAGCTACGACCACAAGATCTAACACTCCCATTGATGCACAACGGGCAAGATTTGCTTGTTGTACCATGTGAAAACATACACTACATGGTGAATTGTCTGTAATGTTTGACACATAATTACATGAACACAAACTATCTGCATCTCCCACCATCGTACTAGCGGAATGAAATGGTCTGACTGTTTTAACTGCTCTGTGAATTATGTTTGAAGTTACGATTTTTTTAAGTGCACAGTGTTCTTTTTCAGCATTCCACCCAGTGAACTGTGGGTTGCTAGGGTGAACAGGGTGATAATTTTGCATATGTGTAAGATAAGAGATTTGAAGGCAGCTCTTCGAGCAGATTAGAAGAAGCAACCTGAGAGAATAAAGCCATAACACACGTAAAAAGGACCAAATGCAGAGCAGAAAAAGTATCACAAAGACAGCAGGAGAAAAGAATGTCATTTCATTGTTGCCACACCATGCTTGAGACCTGAAAATGTCACTCCATGTTAGTGAAACAACTTTATCTGGTAGCAAATAAGACAGCGCTGAGAAACGGAGAGAGGAGAGAAGAACAATGCACAAAGACGACAGGAGACGGAAGGCAGCGGGGAAGATATGAGAGCACAGGGTGTTGTGAGAGAGTCGACTGATTACGTTTACAGGCTTTCACATCATTTAAAAAGCAAAGTGTGAAAACAGTATACAGTATCAGAGACCTGCGTTGTCAGTTCACCAGTTCCAGCCATACATTACTCCTGCTATCCCTGGCAAATGCACATAACTGGCTTATTACTTATAGAAGGAATATTGATTATGTTTATGATGCTCTACATCATATTGAGTTGTGCATAGTTTACAACACACATATGCACCAATGTCGGCCAACCTTTAATCTTGTCTCCCAGCTGGCTACATTCATGCTCCGAATAGTGGACAATTGGGGGTGGGGAGGGCGGCCTTAGGCGATCCTCCTCCATCTTTCGACGGTGCCTCTCTTCTCTTGCCAACATGCGTTGCCGACACTCCCACTCATAGAGGTCGTCTCTGGCCTGTGCGTAGTCCACATGGAGCCGACCTGTGTCTTTCTTGTCCGTGCTGGAGCCAAGACGGATACGATACCCTGGGGAGGAAGTTCCAAAGCAAAGAAAAAAATTGTCAAATAAATGGAAAATGAAATGAGAGCAAAACGCAGAAGAGGCAGGTAGAGTCATGTCAAAATAATTTGTTCAGTAGATGTTTAAAAACCTGCATATCAGTGTTGTTATCCATGTTATCTTAAGCAAGTAAAAAGACAAGCTGAAGTAGCACTGCCAAATTAAAATTCCGTCAACATTGACAGTTTAATATGCAATTTTCACATTGCCACAGCCATGTAATTTATAGACTAGCCATACGTGTTTTTTGCATTTTGTCATCATTAGACTAATAATAATATTGCATGACAACAGAGGCCCTGTTAGATTTTGGTGGATGTTATAGTTAACAATTTAGATGAAAGAGACTCCGGGATGACTTGCCCCAGGATGTGTCGATGTCAGGATCCCTGCTGGGAGGAGGATTTTTGGATTTGAGTTCGGCTCCCTTGTTTATGAGTGGTTTGTTTGCCTAACCAATTGGTGTTAGGCAAATTTTATACATTCTGGCAAATTGAGAGTAACTTCAATTCTGTCTTTTGGTTTCTGCGCTTGTCATATTGTTATGTTGCATTTATTTTCTACATTAGTCTGTCTGCTTGTGTTTAAAGTTGATAGGATTTGGAAGACTGCTTGCTTCATTTTCTGTCCTTGTTGGGTTCTGGAGGCCCACCTTCCTCATATTACCAGCCTATTTTAGCCACTGATGGGTTCTCAATGCCTGCCTACCTGTTCTTGATGCTGCTGGGTTCTGGATTCTGGTTTTCCCTGAGGTGTGGATCTTCCTGTTTGTTCTGTGCTTGCCTGTCTGCCTGTTTTTGACGCGACAGGGTTCTGGACCCTGGTTTTTGTCTGAGGGCAGAGTCTTCGTGCTTTGTTATTGCCTGTCTGCCAGTTTTTGCCCTTGCCGGGTTCTGGAGTCTGTTTGCCCCATTGGACTTCGCAAATTAACACTACCGCTGTACACATCCCTTCTCTGTGTTTCCTGCCTTAGGACTCCTGTGTATGTCCCGCACATGTCCTTGAGTGGCACATCCGCAACAGTTCTTCTGCTTATTGTGAGAACAGCATATACATATTTCAGTGGGCAGTATGTGAGAGTACAAAAATATTTGAGAAATGATGGAATTTGTCTCAGCAGCCAACACCATCCTTTCTACACTTTGTAACTAAACTACAGTACACAAAATCAGGCAAATTGTGTATGAGGGACCTTTCCCTCAGATCCTCTGATGGAGAATGTGTTTTCAGTGCTGCAGGCATGTTTTCTTTTGTCAACACATGAGTGAATAATACAGTAATTACTATATTTCTCGAAGCAATGAAAAAGTGCAATAAACATCCCTTTATCCTGAATACTTTGTTTTTATGCCTCCTTCAAATTCTCGCTTGATTTACAGTAGTGGCTATTTCAAGTGGGCTCGTGCTCATCCTTTGGTTTGATTGTTTCAAATGATCTGAGGAAGTGAGCTGGCATGATGACACAATGATTGCAGAAAACATCGAGGCTAGGAGATGCTGCTCTACTATATCTTCAGTGGCTTTTGATGATGCTGGGCACAATAAAAGCATGTTTGCATAGCTGTGTGAGGTTTAATATTCATGCGAAAACAACAAAGACCTGTTAGTTGACAAATACAGATCAGCGTGTAGTTCCCTCTTCATCTAGTTGCAAAGAACACACATCAAATAGGATGGTGTACGAGCAGAGTGTACATCCTGAAGCCTGCACAATTACTGTGCACAATAAACGCTACTAAAAATGCCAAATGCAGGCAACCTGGTAATTTGTACATTTTTTTTTAGCAGAAATCAGCTTCCAGTGTCACCTTCGGTGAGATACTTACGTAAATGGACGAGGAAAATCTCCTCATGAGATTTGAATGGCACTGACTTGTTTACATTATGTCCTTGTAAATTTACTCTAGCTTCAAGTAGTTCTGACAGGCGGCATAATAATGGTGCCTTTTCTTGTTCAGTAGCAATTTAGCAGCTGTACCCGCTGACCTATTTAGATAATGGAGATAAATCATAATCTATAAAACAGTGTCATATGGCACATTGAGATTGTCCATTCTATAATGATACAATCCATTTGTAGGTCTCTGAGTATTAGAGGCCATTTATTTGATTGGAGAGTTCACTGATTATGTTCCAACAAACAACATGAACCTTTGAAAGATTCCAAAATAAGGGGCTGTGATTTGAGCTGGGGAGCAGCTTACCGGACAGAAACAGAGCCTTGTCCACGGTGAACTCTTCAGCGAACCTGATATGGCAAAAGTTTTTCTTGCTCTTGCGGATAGCAGTGATATCGCCACACTGCCCGAAAACCTCCACAATGAGCTGCTCAGTGGCATTCTCGGGCAGACCTCCGACAAACACTGTTTTACAACCAGGAGGGCGGTCTCTGGTGGCAGGTGGAGGGAGGTCTGTTGGGAGTAGCGAGACAAAAACTTCTAGTTAGCCTACAACTTTTTGGAAATAAATTAAGCTCAAATACATACTCACCAATCTCAATAATAATAATTCATAAGGGATACAGAGCGAGGCTACAAGAAAAATTAAATGTGTTTTTAGCAGGGTTGGATATTATGCTATGCCAGCTATTGTGTGGTTTTCAACATTCTAAATTAGTATAAATGATAACAGGCATGGGAAAAAGGATAAGTTGAAGGATCAAAGAGTTTGAAAATCTGTAGCCCACATTCAGCATAGTGATACCACAAAATTCAATTAGGTAGTTTCTACATGCTATCATTCTTTGGGCATAAAAAATTCATTTTAATACAGAAATAATCATAACTAGAAGCTATGTCGCCAGATATTTCTGTAGATAAATGCAATATTCCTATTTGACATGCATGAAAATGAAATCGTAGCAGCAAAAGGATGAAAACATTTAGTTCTGAAGGTCTCCTGACAAAAAAATAAAAAATCACTGTCAACACACGACCCATTTGAATTCATCTACAATGACTCAGGGTTGTCAGTGGTGTGGAATGTGATTGGCTGGGTCTACAGGGAGTGAATTGGCTTATCAGTAGAGTGTTGGGGATGCTCCATGTCTGGGTGACTGCTGCAAAAGCCATGGGTGTAATGGAGGTGCCAAGCAAACCCACCCAGAGAGGACCAGAGGTCGTCCTCAGTTACAGGCCTGTCACTGAGCTATATCTGCTTTGTATTCACTCAAGTGGAAAAGGCTCTGGTTATGCAATCACTTGCCTAGCCTTGCCCTCCAATGCCCTGTACGACAGTCAGTTGAATGGTAGAGTGATTGATCATATTTTACTGCTCTGTATTGTATCCAAACGGGCAATACTACAAATGTGGGTTTGAGGAATGCCAAACGACGACGGCAGACCCCAGAATTCTATTGTGTGAAACCCAATTATCACTTAGAATCCCGTGACAACAAGAGCTCCATGTATTCTCCTGCTCTGAATAGTTGCAACAAACTTGACAGTGTCAGCTTCAAACTAGAACACTGAAATAGATGTGTCCCAAAGGCGCGCTGTAGGTGTCATCAATTGCCATCACCTACTCAATACCTTTTCACTGTTTTAAGGCCTCAATCCTCACAGGATTTGACATTCAAAGGACGACATGCAAGTGCAGTTTCAATCCGTCTGTGTGATTATGTCACACAAGAACAAGAATAACCCTGCAATGGAACAAGCAAAAAATACAAAAAAAGAAAAGAAAAAAAACAAAACAACAACAACCACAAACAAGCATAGTTATACTCTTTGGCCTCAGTCTGACTTAATTATTCAAACAGTCATTGGGATTTTGGGTAATAAGATTTTTGGGTTTGGGGGTATTTTTGGAGATGGGACAATGACCTTCAATTCACAAGTTGTTACTGCGAGATGAAATGTGCTTTTTACTGGTACAGAAATTTAATTGCCTGCATGACTGAATTTTCTGTGAGAAAATATATAAGAAAGTTGTCAGCTGATTTTTACAACAAAATCCTGGGACTATGGGCGTGATGTACCCATTGTAAGGCACAGACAAATACAATTGACTTATGTACGCAGGTCCACTGTCCCTGATGCACAAGATAAAACCTTTAATATTCATTTATTTACATACCTTCACAAGCTCCAGTAATGGAAGAATGATTACTTTGGTGGTAGGAAACAAACCAGCAAGCAAAATCAAAAAGTGGATCCTCTTGCAGGAAATAGCATGCATAATTTAAAGTCAAAAGACTCAAAACTGGAGGAGATACTTAATCGATTTGGAAAGAATTCTAAATGGTGGGTAATCAAATATGACACACCCACTTGACTGCTGCGATCCTTGACATCACAGGGATGATGGGCAAAAATGTAAACCTGATTACTGCAGTACTACCATCAGTCATTTGTGTCGATCAACACACCTGGAAATGCGTCCACATCTTTTGGGTCAAAAGGTCAACTAACAAACAGAGGCTCCTTTGCAGAGGGCAAGAGAGAGGCCGCACGCTCAGTGATGGCACAGCCGATTCAAAGAGTTAACAGAAACAAACAGGAGAGGGTGTGTGACAGTTTAAGGGCTGACGTTACATAGGTTTTGGTCAGTGCAAGACAATGGGGCATGCCCATCACAGGATGTGCAAAGACTGGCTCTTATGGACAGCATTCACAGCTTACTTGCATCAGTCGCAGCCACCTTGTATTCATTTGCACAAATACACTTCTCCCAGCTATGTGTTATATATTTGTCAATCTTACAAATGGGAAATAATTGCTTTAAAATAAGCAAGTCCATCATTACTGCATTCAAAGGAGTCACACAATATTGCCAAAATAGTAAAAGAAAATACTTCACCATATTCTATTTTCAGAGCTGTGTGCTCATTCTGTATCCAATTTTTATGATGGTGTTGTGAATCACACCGTGATACTGTGTGCCCACATCAGCGATGATTTCCTTAAATTCCCTCGTCATGCTTGACAAACAAGGGATGTGATGCTGGTTTTGTGAGGCAGATGTTGGCAGTTCGATCACAATAACTGTATGACACTCTCATATTCTGGTGTGTTTGGAAGATTTTATCTGGTCATCAGATCAGAGCAAGTTCCCGTTAATGAGGGTGTGTCAGCGCATTAATTTGGTGGTCCGGGATTGGCAAGGTGTGGAAATCAGCGCGGTCAGGAATTTTTATATAGCTTTGCCAGCAACCGTAAGATGAGAATGGACTGCTGCATTTAACACAGTTGTGACATGCATAGTATGATCACAATACATCACAATGTATTGGGTATTTGTGACTTAATGTTTCTAGACCAGGGGATGGCAACCTGCAGCTCTTTCAACCTCATACTGCAGCTCCGCGGTGCATCGGAAAAGGGACAAACAACACTTTGCTGCATGTCTGGGAGGGACGAAAACTTTCATTCGTGCACCTCCCCTCCCTGCTAAAGTCTCAAAGACTTTATGGATGTATGGAGAACCGGGAGGATTGCAGACTCCGATGGAAGCTCGTCTGAGGACGACCGAGAGGAGGAAAGACAACAGGTTACAGTCCTGCATTAAGATGAAACTGACTTTGTTGGGCCTAGGTTGCTGCATAATAGAGTCCAGGTAGAGGAAAGGTACTGAATGGTGGTGAAACTTTTCATTCAAACCCCCACCTGCTGATGACATCATTTTACATTTTAGATGTCAAAAAGTATTAGTGGCTCCCAGTGTTATTGTTTCTGTGGAGAGCAGGTCTAAATGGCTCTTTCTGTGTTAAAGGTTGCCAACCCCTGTTCTAGACAGACCTCCTCATTGTTTAATCGTTGGAAGCAAGTTGAAATATCAGTGAAATTTGGGAGGAGGGAAATAGAAAATGAGTTTGAGATTGAGGGATCAACTTCCTACTTTGACGTGTTCAAAACATGACACAAAATTATTTTGTATATTTGTCTTTGTACCTCAGAAGAAGTGAAAAATTCAGTTCCCTTGTCTCTCTTAAAATATGCTATGTTGCAATATGTTGCATACAGTTACAGTTTGTGCTAAGACCAAATGTGCTTCTGGAAACATCCAAACACAAATGAAGTCCAGACTTAGTTAATCCAAGATAGTTGGATCTTGGTTAAATCCTGTAAATAGCATGTAATTTGCAAAAATCCAATTGATAAGTAAAACCAGTACAGTCTCTTTCTTTAGAATATTCAATTCACTGCAACAAAGATCAAACACATTGTGATCCTTTACAAACAAAAAACTGGTTGCTTAAACCAATATGATTTGCAGCGCAATGCATTGTAGAAGGTGAGAAAGAAGGCAAGGAGATGGCAGTGGTAGACAATGAGTGTATAATCTAGACTTACTGGGGTTTGGAGGGAAGAGGGTGCAGGTCTTGCAATGGACGATCTCCTTTACAACTGGTACATCCTGGGACAAGGGTGGAGGCACCATGCTCAGCCCAGGGATCATTGGGTTGATAGGGTTAATGCCCGTCATCATGCCGAGGTTGGGATCAAAATCTGGAGGTGGGAAAATAATGCTGGATAAGGGTTTCTAGTGGACGTCTCTGAAAACGGTGCAACAGTTATAACTCTATGTTACATTTTAAGAGTGCCTTTTCATTTCAGCCCATAAGGAATCATTTAGGTTTCAGCTTCCATTGTATGCTGATATCCTTAGTGATTCTTCTACCTACACATAAAGCCTACACATAATGGAATGCACAGGCAGTCATGAATAAGTCATCCTGTAAATAGCATGAAAAATATATTCTAAGAGGTTTTTACTGAGGTGCTTTTTCTCTTTGTCTCTGCTGTTTGAAAAATGGCATAAACTTTACAGATACTGTACCCAGTGGCACTAAAATCTACATTACATCAAAGCCTTAGACACAAAATGGATTTACACTGCCACTGCATGCTTGTCCAGTGGCACACATGAGAAATGTGTCATTTGAAATGGAAATGATGTTACCAGTCTGCTGTGTGACTCATTACCTGGTGAAATAAACTGACTTTACAAATGTGCAGCAGCGGAAGGAGGTGTGAATGCACATGGACACTGCTCACTTACCATTACTACTGAAAAATGGGTCTGGGGGTAAATTTTGCATTCATAAAATAATAATAATGAAATAGTTGCAAAGTCAGCAAATCTACATCATTACCAGTTGTTCCCACTGACCTCTGTTATTTAGATCACCAATAGTGAACTACATTTCTTCAAAATTGAGTAAAATGTCTCCTACAGCTGTGTGTTCTGTAGTCAACCTTTTATCTTGGGCTGCAAAACAACAACACCATTTATATCCCTCATCTGCAATTTCCCTATCACACTGATAGAGCTCAAGTACTACAGCATGATTTCATTTGTCTGTCTTGTGAAGGAAAATCAAAGATCATATTGTCTGTGTTGTCTGATACGGATGTTGAAAATAAGCTCCATATTAATCTTGCCGTTTCTCATCCTTCATATTAAGGATTAAGAATACCATATTTTGTAAAAGAGTTTATTTTTTCGGTAGTTCTCATACATCAAAGACTGTGATATTCAGTAAGGCCTGGCAATATGATTAGAATATGCGGTCATCATCCCTCTCTTGCCATCATTCCATCAGCATCACAAACCTCATACTGTATGTACTTCCAGGCTGGAGTCCAACAACACCATTAGTAGTGATCAAATGCGTTTCAAACATCAAAACTAAAAAATGTTGATGAATGAGTGAAACTCTAAGTGTTATGAAATATACTCTGCGCAAACATCCTAGATCAAGAAATACTATGTTCATAATGTGGTTTTGACTTCAGACCGTGAGGGAACTGGTTCAAATCAATGCCTTTACTGTAAAACAAGCATCAAGGAGTGCCTATGCTCAGTCATCACTAACAGCCTTGTGAAGCTTTATGACAAATTAAACCTGATATAGGAATTGAAACCCAAGGGATTTAAGGAACTGTATGGCCAAGAATGTTTTCACATTTAACAAATGCAACAAAGTTGAGGTTTACACTACAATTGAATCTTAGGTAACAGGAAACATTGACTTTCTAATGTTCTCAAGTTCTTAAAAACATTGCCGAGCCACAGCCCTGAGCTACTTAAATAATTTACGACCTTTGGAGGACCTTTGTGTATTGTGGCAATCTCTAAAAGCAAGGTGAAAGCACCGAGACATAAATGCTCATGAAAGCAAATGCGGTAACTGATATCTCTGACCAACAACCAGCTTTTCGCAATCTCTTCCAACAGTTACTTTGACATGCTGATCATTGTGAATGAACTGCAAGCACAACATCCATGCTCAGGTAGTGTCTAAACAGTCTGGAGGTCAAAAGGCCTTTTCATATTTCAATTCTTTGCTCCTGCTTGAAAGCCTGTCAAAGTGCTTGTCAAAGACGCTAACTTGTAATTGCTAGTTTCCAGGTTCAGGTCTTTGTACTTGCCTGTCCGAGTCATCAATGTCTACGTCTAAGTACGGTGTGTTGAACACAACTTGGTAAAGAAATCCCTTTTCTTTGCCCTTTTAGGTGAAATTGAAATGAGCATTGTGGAGTAAAAGTTTCCATTCCTGCTGTGAACTTCATCATTTGCCTCAGTGCTCTGACCCCTTTTCAAGAATCATGGAAAACTAATAGACACCAGATGGATGTCATTTGAAAATGGCCAGTATGTCTCCTTATGTCAGCAAATACTCCAAAGAGAACGCAGCTCTCTGACCACAGCCACACCCACATCTGTCCATATGTGTGCCCGATCCTTTTGACCTTGACCGTCAATCTGCAATCCCACTTTCGCTGCGAGACTGAAACCAAGAAATATATCTGTATCAGACTTTTAACCTGTACAGGTTAATAACTCACACACAGAGATGACCTGAAAGGTTACTGCACATTCCCCCTTTTCCCTCTTGTCCTCTAGATGCCAAATCTATTTCCTGTAGGATTGTTGAGAGTAATTACGTTTGGAGCCGCCCATCAATCGGTGCCTATGTGAAGTGTTAGAAAAGAAAAAAGGAAATATGCGCACGCACACACACTCAGTGGTGTGAAGCCGCTGGCTACTGATGGCGTGATCCTCTCCTCTCACCTCTGCTGCAGTTGCCAGGGTAAACGTTGCTTCTACCCACATTGGTACAGGATGGGGGCGGGGACACTGGAGGCCGCTGTGAGGCATGCTTGATAATGTTCTCCAACAAAGTACAATTCCCTCACAGCCAGGCCCCTAACAGTGGTGTAAGATGTGCCTTGTTCAATCATTGCCAAATGCGTCCTGTTTGCATTTTCAACAACATAGGGTCTTTGACAGCTTTTCCTTCCATCGCATAGATTGCAGCAAATACAGCAAAAATCCACCCCTCAGCAACTTGGTCCAGCTCGTCTGCAAAGAAATCTCTGTCTTTACCTGCCTTATAACACCCCTTTTCTTCATCAGATGTGCCAAGATTCAAACTCCTCTGTCTCATAAAATCTTGCCTGCTTGTCTTCAAGAAGATTAACTATCACAAAGTTCTATTGCAATGGCAAAACAAATGTGGATGTATTTTTTTGCCAGACATACTGTATCTAAAAGGCAAAGACTCTTTGTCTCTCTTCTGTCTGCCCATGCAACCCCTGCAAATACGAACCATCGCAACTCATGAGTAGTCGATAGAATGGGATACTCAGAGCATGGGAAAATGCTTACGGATGAAGTAATGACTTTTGGCTAATGTAACTCCTGATGTTAGTCCTGATGAGCTCAAGTGGGCGAAAGTTTTTTGCTGTACTCTCTAAATTCACAGACAACGTTTACATGATTCGCTTTGTGGTATAATTACAATTTCAGTCCCTGTGCATACAGAGGCTAGCATGTGCAGACATGGCAGCAATGAGTGATGAACATGATGCAACCACACAAGGATGTGGTTGTATATTCAAAGCAGTGTCCTCTCTATCCAGAACCTACTTATGTAGGTAGGTAGGTAGGTAGGTAGGTAGGTAGGTAGATACAGTACTTTATCCCGAGGGAAATTCAAGCATCCAGTATCTTACGTAATCTGCAATGAGGGTATTTATTGAGGTTTGCATTTGTGTATGTATGTGTCAGTGTTTCTGTGTATACAGATATGTGCATACAAGTGTGTGTTTGAATAAAATCTGATCAAGTGTGAAAAGTAAAATCTTTTAATGGAATGGCTGGCCCACATCTTTTGTATCTTTGCATGTCTCACTCGATCGAATAATGAGCTCTGATTCAAGGTGGAATCCAATTATGAGAAAACTAAGTGGGTTAATTGAGTCCATCATTGCTGTGAAAAGAAATGCATTATTATTAGAGAGGCCCATTACGGACACCTGAGGTATAGCAAGTACTGTGAGGCTTTGGAGGGATTCTTTGATCATTCTAGGTCACTCTTGATTGTGAAAACGAGAAAACCAGCTGACAAGAGTGAGTGCCTGTTTTTGATTTCTATGAGCAGCATCTGCTGCGACACTTGATACAAAGGCCTGGACATTTACTCACTGGGCTTGTTCGAACTACATCACACTTTTGTACAGCTGAATAAATTTATAAATCTAACTTGAAAGTTCTGCACCAGTGATTAAGAATAGCCACGTCAGCCCACTGATGAAGCCATATGCTTGGCCTGTCTTACTTATAAGAGCTAACCGAAAAACAAAACTAACCCTTTAAAACAATTTTCCACCCCCCTAAAAAAGTCACATTTGGTAAGTCGACTCAATATTCATGGCACAACACAATGTGAGCAACTACGTCAGTGCCACACCTTAACAAAATTATGAGGACCCCTTTTGGGAGTGCTGAACTCTACAACTTTCCATGTGGTTCTATTTAGGGTATGGAAGTGATAGAAAGGATGTACTGTAGATGAAGGTTGGGGAAATAGATGGCTTCTGGAATAAAGTACACTCAAATTGTCTCCATTGCATCAAAAATTTCAAAACAAGATGTAGATTCTTGCTGGTAGCGCTGCAATTTATCTATATCTAAATTCACACTCCATTCAGATGTGAGGCTCCATCTGGGATTTCCTAGCATGGGCCTGGGGCTTGCTGCCCACATGCCACCACTTAGGCACACCAATTGTTACAAATCATTGATTTTTCTGACCAGTGCCAAATTTGTGACATTGACTCCATGATATTGCAACCATACAGTTGAATTCCATTGACTTTCTAATTCCATGACAGCCATGACCCCCAGAGAGAGCACAGCCCTGCCAAAATGCCCTTCTGTGATCCACTATTCAGTCAATAGTATACAGTATTTCACCGTTTTCTGTTCTACAGCATAGCAACACTTCAACTGATACACATCATTACCATTGTGCTGACAATAATGATAACCATAATGTCCTGTGAGCTGCCATTGTTACAGCTATTCTATTCTACTGTATGCAGCTATTCTGACAATTACTTGACTGTAAAACCAATATACTATTGTGCACTGTATACAATTCAGTTCCAACTCCTTAATAATCATTCAGTCCAAATACGAAGAAGAGTGTTTTTTCTTGAAAAACACACTAGTACCATCACCACAGCAGTACACCTGGCTCTAGCAAGCTGACGAGTACGGACACCTCTGCCTGGGATCATTGTTTAGTTAACTATCGATATCAAATAAATCAGGTTGACCACTGTCACGGACAGGGCATACTTTTCAGACCAGTAAGTGGCTCACCTACAACAAAGTTCACATAATGACAGGTTATTTCTCATCTTAAATGTAATGTTGGTCCAGAATGGAGATCATGTCGTGTTAATACTTCCAATGGTTTATGTCAAATTCCAAAGCTACACTAACAAAAAAAGGGGATGACAGCAAACTGTACAGTTCTTGATCTGACATGATTGGAGACATGATTCTTTATCCTCTTTCATTTCTTCAAAATTAAAAAATGGAGTAAAATGAAAAAACCTTACTGTCAATAATTACAATCCCAAAGCGAGAAATTGGCAGTGAACTTTGGTATGAGTAATGTGCTGGAATGCTAACATTTGTTAATATAGGTACACTCTGCAAACTTCAACTTGCATTATTTGTACTCACTGCTCATCTACTAACAGTGGCACAAAGCCTATATCCACTTATTGTTTACCTCCATATGCATACACTTGATTACGTCTATCTCAAATCTGATATTACTACAGGCAGTGCCAAGTTTGTAACAAAATCAATATATTTTTCTGCTGTTTACCTTTAGTGATGGTGTTACAACGTGCTCCAGAAACAACATCAGTAGGATATGAATGAGATATTCGATAAAAACACCAACTGAACATAAAATAAGGCTGATGCATGTTATCATAACAATATCTACCAATTTGTTGAGAACAACACAAAGATAGGATGATTCCTGCCTGAAACCCTAATATCCATGCATGTATTCTATTCTATGAATGTATAATAACAGAGTTGACTAAAAAAATACCAACACTCTGCTGATCAGAACTCATGAGACACCAGAGGGCTATGGCACACACTCTTCATCAACTTGGATGTCCCCTCTTCAATTACAGTATGTGCCATGCACAGATACAGCTTTAGTTTATATACATTTCAGGCCTGCTGAGTGTTTCAGAGTGATGCAGTGTCATCTAAGTGAATAAAAGGCTCTCAGATCTTGGGAGAGTGGCTGCGGCTGGAGGTTACACTGGCTGAATCAGCTGAAATCAGACATTAATATAAATGTGGATAATTCGAGATGGTGATGAGGGACTGAGCAAGCACAAGGAAGGAGGAGGAAATCACCAGCTGTCCAGGTTACCCATGAGAGTGGAGATAGGGCTATCCACTGATATCCACTCCCCTAAATACCATACGTATCTAATCTTTCTCTCTTGGACTACACTGCTCTATCAGTGAGCACATTTAAAATGAAGCATTCAATTCAGGCTTTATCTATTTATTTACACAGACATGCATCACAGGTGCAACACAACTTTATCTGAGGCAGGCACTCTGGCTGAAATGCGGACTCGCAAATGCATGCCTCCTTCAAACCCCTCATCACGACAATACTCCCCGTCCATTAAGCAACTTCACCTGACCCTTCTCTCTCCTCGATGGAACATTTTCTGTGCCTGAACTCCCTGCAGCTTTCTCTTCATCTGTATGTGTGGGTGGGGGAGAGTATGTGTTTCTCTTAAAATCTTTCAAGTGGGAAGGGAGATGTGGTATGTAAGTGTGTCCATACACACACACAAGCACACACACTGGCTCAAGCACGCCTGGCATATTTTAAGTATCAAAAAACATTTCAGGTAAGGCATGGAAAGTGATTCCTGAAAACTGTAGCAAAAGGCCCTCTCTGGAGGAGAAGAAAAAATAAGTCAAGCAGGTATCAAACTAAAATCTACACATCCAGCAAAATGAAATCAGTCAATAAATTAACTCTGATGGTGAAATCTGTGTGTTTGCCTGTGTTTAATCTCATGTGGAGTAGCGGGTGTGCTGCTGATGCATTCTGAAAAGACATAATGAGGTGAGACAAAGAGGTTTCTCTCAAATCACGCCAAAACTACTAGGTTCTTGCACCGTTCGGTATTTAATCAATACTCCAATCTGTGGCAAGGTAGTCAAATGCAATGCCAAAACATGAAGTTGTGAAATTTTGCAACACCACAAATCAATGAGAAGCAGAATCTTGTACTGTAATCATTGATGTCACATGATGCACAGTGGGGCTGTGGTGGACATCGTTAAACCATGACAACTGATTTCATCATTCTACAGGTTGCATTGTTCAGCTCTGTTCAAGCGCAAATGAAATGTTGCCGTTATATGACAAGCGTGAGTGAGGCAGTGGAAAAGTCAATAGTTGTACCCTACAGAAGATATATGTATAGCAAATGATTTTGCTTGCTATGTATGACTGGCCATACTGAATTGCCAGAGAGGTCAGTGCAGCAAAATGCTCCAAAGAGACAGCAATGGACTGAGTGACATTATCTTGGAATATACAAATAAATTAACCACACGAAACGCCAAATGTGGGGAAATTTGTATAAAATGATACACTTATCCAATATAAACCAACACCAGAGTCTGTGTGTGTCTGAAACCTTACCTTAATGGTAACAGAGAAGCTGCTATCAGTGATACAGCCTCTTAAGTATAGCTATCACAAGGGATTAACAAACAAAAAACAGACAAAACAGGAAAAAAAAGGTCAATTCACCTAATGCCATGACTTTGGCTTTATTTGTCATGGAAGAAGTTCAACTAACAATAAGATTGTTGTTAGTCCTACCCAAGGGACATGTCCATGATGAGGAGAGGAATACAAGTGTGGAGAAAAAAGGTGAAAAAAGGTCGAAATGAAGGTGCTTGTAAACAAAGGTCCATGGGGTGGGTGTATACCTGGTATACATTGGATGGGAACATTGGAATCTGTTCGGATAGTGCACGCAAGTATGATACTGCACATGAAACGCATTCCACATATTTACAGTACAATTGAACTAAATATCCTCACATCCCCATATTTTTTCTTACCTTAAAAATATTTTGTGCAATTACAGTTTTGCATCCCATGTTTAAAGAAAATGTAAGGCACACATTGTGCATCACAACAGTGAAGACAAACGAAGTGTATCTTAACGAGTAGTTTTCAGCTGTTTACAATTTAAAAAAAAATTGTAAAGTTGCAGTAATTCAATGCCACAAAAGTAAAATAAACTAAGGTCTTTGTGGATCCATGTTTGGGTGGTTGGGTGAATCAAGTTTGAGTTGTTTGTGCAGATGTTTGACATATGGTGGTACCTGGTATGAGTGGTTGCGCAGTCATGCTCATCGGCGCCATCCCAAGGTTGTTCATGGCTGTTGCCCAGGCATTTGGATCTGACATGGGCATTGTCATTGAGTTGGAGTCCATGGGTATGTTACGGATTCCCTCTGCAGACAGGGGAAAAAATGAAAGCCAAGAGGAGAGACAGAAAGATGAATCAGTGTTATTCCTGTGACCATGAAAAAAGTTTGCAGAAAAGAATACACTATTGCAGGGACTGAGACAGATTTGTTACAATGGACAGTTTTTATAACTTCTCACGAATCAGGGCCTGACCTTCACTTCTTCTTTGAGGAGAAGCTACCTCATGCCTGCAATCAAACCAACTTCACCAAGGCCAACTTCAACAAAATCTATTTGAATATGTTTTCTGTCTGATGCTCCTGTTGCTTCACATACCAATGAGGTCTCAGCTTAGCTGGGACCAGTCTCAGTGAGTTCTCGGAAACATATTTACTTGCTTGCCCACATACTATGAATGAAAGGCGAGACGGTGTAAACGAATAATGTAGTGTAATACAACTGTCGTATGGCATTGCACAATATCCTGAGGTAAGCAAAGATTTGTTAAGTACAGAGGGGGAAAACGACTTCTTTACCGTAGCATATTTTTGCAGACAGAGAAAAATGTAAAAAGTACATAACTTTCTCATTCAAAAAATCCCAGCAATGAAGTAAACATAGACAAATCATATATCCACAGGCACATCACTCTCTCAGCCCATGGTGTCAACAGAATTTCACAGCTCTAAACGTTGTTTAATTGAGTCCTCCAGCCGACCTTTAGCTGAGAAAGACCTGTAAATTGCTGTGACTGTGGGTGAGCCAGGCAAGCTGCTTCTCTGCTGAGGCAAAAGCTAACACCGTTGTTAATAATGAGAGGTAGTAAACCCATGACATACTTGACACCCTCGAAAAGTGTGCCGTAATGTCCGTGGTGGAGGCAGCACTATGTGTGTGGCTGCAGAAACAACCACAGCGCTGACAATCCAAACGTCCAGAGGAGGCTGGGTGTGTGTAACAATGCTGCTTGCATTTCTGACATCATCTCCAAGACACTAATTTCATGGTGGTCTGCTGATGTCACAAAAAGGGGACCTGACGAAATAACTGCTGGCAATGTGTCACTGTGCTAATGCTGCTAACAACCTCTGAGATTCGTGAAATGTAGCTTTATTGACTCGGACACTGAGAACGTTAATGATAAAAGTAGTGGGGGCCATTTCACGGCAATTCGTTGTACTGATGGAGAAAACAGTATTAAACCTCACTGCTTACACCACAATAACGAGGATATCCTTCTGTGATGCTAGCCTGCTCTGATTTGGCGATCAGAGTTGAAATGATCAAAACATAAACAATCGTCTGGCACTATTCTGGCTGTCTACTGGAACAACAGCAGAGCACAGTAATTTCGTTCATGGGGAAATCATACCCAAAAGGACTTGTGTGTTACAGAAATGATTGATAGAACACCAAAATCCTTGGTGCTCTTCACTCTTCTGTACCAAGGTTTGGGACCAGAGGCAAATATGAAGTAAAATGTGACAGATGAGGACAGATGTGACGGTGAGTATCTGGTCACCTTCCAAAATAAAACATTGTTCAGAATAGCTTAAGTTTTGTATATGTCCCTGCGGCCCGGTACCTATTGGCCCACGGACCGGTACCGGTCCGCGGCCCAGGGGTTGGGGACCACTGATCTAATGTACAAAGAAACATTGAGTGAACAGGTACAAATCATCAGTGTATGCAAGGCTGCCACAGATCTAAACTACACAGGCGCATTTCTAGCTGGAGTGCCAGACCATTCCAAGGATTACAGTTTTGGCAATGGCAGGGTCTATGTCAGGCCTTATGTCCCTCCTCATATTCAGTCTTTGACAGCTGTGATTGGCTTTGGGCTTCACTAATAGTTCCCCCCCAGGGGGGTACAGGAAATTAAGTCATTTTAAGGACCATTGGCCTTGAGCCCCAGCAGCAGGCAAGGAGGCACTGGGGGCCATTTTGTGTAAAAAGGACAAGGTGTTAACAGCTAACTACAGATCTATTACTGGCCATACAGAGAATATGAGACAGTGAGCATGAAAACACAGAAGTTAAGAGAGAGAGAAAGAGAGAGTGAGTGACAGAGATGGAGGGATATAGAGAAAGAGGAAGACATAAAGAGAGATTGAGAGGGAATGAGAGAGACCCAGGATACTTCTGCACTACACTGTACTTCAAATACTAAAGCTAAATGGGAGAAATAAATGTGTAAAGCTGTATCATGTAACTGCAGAAAACGATTGATCAGGCAGGTGGTTGCAGTCCCTGTATGTTGTGATAGCTATCCTCTGACCCAAGAAGTTTTCTGTGATTTTGGGAGAACAAAAATGTCAGTTGTGCTTGATGTGGTTAGACCTAAAATGTGGTTACTGCAGCTTTGACTTGTTGCTCCTTGAGAAATAATGCCTCTTTGAGCTTTCTCATCTTTTTCAGCAATAGCGCATTCATGGGTTGTAATTCATGAGGAGTTCAAATCAAGCTGGGGGGAGCTCCACTGATGATCAGGGACTGGATGTCAGTTTTCGTCCTCCTGAAGATGAACTCCCTGGTCTTTGAGGTGTTCAGGCGCTGGTTGTATTCCCCACCCTTTCTAGCCAGCTGCTCCACCCCGTCTCAGTACGCTGACTCGTTGCCTCCGAAGATGGGCCCTCCAACATTTTGTGTTGTCCATGAACTTTATAATGAGGGTAATAATCAGGGGTGAAGTCATGGGTGTGGAGGTGGTTGTGTAAGGGACTTAGCACACAGCCTTGGGGGGAGCCATGGCTGAAGTTGAGGCTTGAGGAGGTGTTGAGGCCCATCTCCACCCTCTGGGAACAGTTCGAGAGGACCGATCAATTGGCATATGGAGCTAGATAGTCCCTGACATAACAGCTTGCTGGAAACGATAGTCTTAAATGAAGAGCTGCATGATGAGGAGGGAGTGGAGGCAGGAGGATTGTAATGTGAGGCGGGTGTGTGCGGGTGTGGTGTTGAGATGGCTGCTGGTGGTTCCATGTCTAAGTTGGCAAGGAAACTGCTAAGCTCCTCCGCTTTGGAGGCATCTTGAGTTTAACGGGTTTGTGATTGGTGAGGTGCGGGGTTCCCTGCCACACTCTTCTGGCATTGCTGCATTGAAGGCAATCTTTGCTTCTGCTGTTGTAATCTGCCTTAGCCCTCTTGTTGCCTCTCCTTAGGTTGGCTCTGGCAGCACTGTAGAGTTCTTTTTCCTTGAAGGTTGCATCCCTATCCTTAAGCAGGCACTGTATTTTTTGTCATCCAGGGCTTCCAGTTCACATAGGCCAGATGCGCTTTTCCACGCTGACAGTGTCAATGCAGTGTGTAATGTATTGAGGACTGTTGTGTGTTGCTCTGTGTCCTGTTCTTTGAAAATCGCCCAGTAGTCCATCGTTGACCTTTTCTGCAGAACTGTAAAATTCCGTTGAAAGTCGTAGTGCTCCATCTGATAACTGGTGGTGAATGAAGACCATGAGTGCTTTACTACACTGTAGCCTCTGATTTTTGACACTGACACAGGAGGATTGAGTAACAGTGAAAACGTGCGATGCAGAATTTCCCCTACCTATTTCTGCCTTCTTTGCCTCAAAAGACTCTAGTAAAAACAGGTTTCATTAGCATGCTGGTATATGGAAAGTTCCAAACACATCAAAAAAGCAAATAAAACTGCTAAATGTCCTGGGACTACTTGGTGGTAGATGTATATTTAAAAATCAAGACAAATTATGCAAAGTTTAACAATGTCAGAATAATATCAAAAGTAAAAAGCAATTGATCCATTATATCAACATGCACCCAAATCAAATTCCTCTACAGAATTTGAATTGCTCTATTGACCTTGAGGCCTACAAAGGCACAAACCAGTGTCACACATCGATTTCTTCATCCAGATGAATTATGTGAATCAATCCCTGCAGATTGTGCATGTAGCTGCATGTATGTTTTCAAGAGGTGCCATTGTTCACAAGATATATGAACAGCACAGCTACCTAATCATACATCTCATTAAATTGTCAATGACCACAGTGGAATTAAAGACAATAAAAGAGAACAATTACACAGTAACAAGTGAGGCACTACATGCCACAGTCAAAATGGTACAAAAAAAAAAAAAAATCTTGACAATGACATCACAATTACCCCTTCACACACCGATTGCAAGGGGCACACTGCCAACCTGCTCATCAGGAGCAGTTAGGAGTTACGGATCTTGCACAATGCTCCCAATTCCAGTTTGAGCCATATATTGAACGAGGCACCATTCAATCCCAAGCCACGTCAACCCTTTCAAATGGACATGACATTCTTTTGCTGCAAGTTCGTGTGTGTAGAGTGTACACATCAATGGCTGATGTCGTAATTATGAGGATTAATTATCAGTTTCAGTCACTCAACAGTTAGAAATGAAAGGTGAGATTCACAGCTACAATTGGATGGTTTCTATCTACTTGCATTTCAAATGCATTACTTATGTTAACTGCATATTTAATTTGCAAAATATGAATTTTGCAATTAAACATTAAGGATATTCACCTCACCCAACATAACTGTTCATACACCCTCATGTCGTTAATACACACTAATTGGACACATAATATACGCTGACATCAATTATCAATCTTGGCGCAGTAGATACGCCTAAATTCATGATTACTGCTTTCCCAATATGATTCAGAGCTTTGCTTGCATGACTAAAAGCAGGAAGCAAATACTACGCATGTGCTTTAATATTACTGTGATTAATCTAATTCAACATTCATCTACATGGCATACTTTGCAAACAGCCTCAGCCACTATTGGTTTCAAACATGCTTCCTTTTGAAAAGCAGAGACACAGCAGCAACAGTGTTTGTGTCAGTGCTGTGAAAGAACAACATCCATTACTGGATAGGAGCATGGCTCTGTCCTCGTCTTAGCCTTATCAGTGGAAGTGACCTGACAGACAAGTACAGATTACACTGATATGTCAGAAAGAAGAATGGAGGAAAGACTGTGAGGGATGGGGAAGGAAGTTTTGAACACTAATTGAGTTCTTGAGAAATGCAACACATATTGATTATGGTTAGTGAGGTAATTTAACAAGCATTTCCTGGAGTGATGCAGACCATCAGTGGCTGTGTGTTCAGTGTCACAAATACAGCTACAGAGAAGAGTGATGATTATTGAAATTACCATGTGAGGTATGCAGAAAACTTGAGGGGCCATGCAAAACCTATGCAGCACTGAAATTTCCATTTTCAACCATTTTATCCTGTATATTTTCCTATTGAACAATGTTTAGACTTTATAACTACTGCTAAAAAAACGACAACCAACTGCCTGGAAAGACCTGAGGTCTAAACACTGACCCTGATCAAAACAATGTAGCCGAGTACAGTATGATGTTTTCTGCGGCGTTCGACAGCGCAGCCGAAACGGCTGTGATGTAGGAAGTGGTTTAGGTAACGCTATGGGGCAGGAGATCTCCAAATCCACAATAAAGTTTGCTTTTGAACGAAACACAGAATCTCAATCAGCCCATGAATGTTTCATAGGGAATCATAAATTATAAATATCGAGTGTGTGGATGACAAATTTACTTTGCGTTTCGAAAAACATTGCAGGTACAATGAGCAACAAACAAAGTAGCAGGTACCATGAACACTAGGCGTTTTATCTAAGGTTAAGAACAATGCTGATGGATCCGTTGGACCCCTCTAATACACAAATCAATACTGTAACTACACTTAACAAAAAAGACAATACTGACAGCTGCCAGCAGATTGCCGGGTGAGTGAAACTATGGAGGAACAAACTGATGGCACAGCAATCAGCACAGCTGTAGCTAATCGGTATGACTGATGGTATGCAAGTTAGGGGAAGTTACTTTAATGAAGACATTTACTGAAATGACTGCTGACAAGCCTTTGTCATTACTGACAGTGCAGAAGATTTGTCCAATTATGGACAGGCTAATTACTGTTCTGGATTTCTGTCACAACTGCGAGAAACACAGCTGCCAAATCTGGAGACATAGCTTTGCAACGTGCCTCTGTGGTGTCTTGAGACAAGATGCCACATGTGGCAAATTCAACCCCAAGGGCAAAGTGTGGACCGCTGCCTCATTTTATCCGGCCAGTCAGCGCTTAAAATATTGTCCTAATACAAGTCTGTTCTATGTCGCACATGAGTAAAGTAAAGAAATGAAATGCCTTTTGCAATACGAAGTGCTGTCAGCCGTTAAAGAGCATATGATTCCAGTAATACATTAGTATGTTGACCCCAAACAGTTCAGAGTGTCAAAATCAGCATCGATGTAAATGAACAAGTTGTCCAAGATATAAAAGGCAGAATGCATTCAAAGCATATCAAGGTCACAACTCAAAGCTTATAAGTTGTTTTCTATGGGAGCATTTTTGGAGCACTACATGCTGAGGGTGCATGTACAAGTATGCCCAAACAAGAAACGCTCTTTAAAAAATGTCACTTTGTCCAGAAACACGCAGACTGACTGAGCTTGTGGCAAACTGGTTGACTGATTGTTAATTGATGTTTGTTTATGTATCCAGGTTGCCTTACCTTATAATTACAAAGATTTGTATCATAGCACATTTTTACATCCATTCAAATGTGCATGTAATATCAAGAGGTTGAATAAGTAACAAATCCTCTATACAGTATGCAATATTTCTAAATTTGTGTTTACTTTGATAATCAATTACATCATATTGATATATTTGGCAGTAACATCTAAGGAGGTAACATTTGAGGAAAACGTTTATGCTGATGTGGCCCATGGTGAAAATGACATTGACATCATTGCATTATGCGACACTCCTCAACCACAAGCAATGGTTGATGATGAGCATCTTGTTTTAAATGGCAATTTTAGACTATGCATGAGCATCAGTTGCTCTGAATAAAGAACTGCGACAGATGTTAAATTAGAGGAATACACTCTTATCGGGATGCATAGCCTCTGCTCTGTCTTCCCTTAATTCCAGGTCTTGGTATACAGCCTATTCTGTCGTCCATTAGGTTCAAGGGTTAGTGGGAAATACTTTATCAGTGCGAATCAATTCTTTTTTTCTCTGTTATGGTCCCCAAGATGCCTCCACACTGAATATTAACAGAGGGTAATGAAATTTCTATAAAAATGTGGAGCCAATGTGGAGAAAAACATTGACATTACAGGAGCAGTTTGTTGTCAATTAGAGAAATACCAGGTTAAATCTACTCACTCATGAACCATAAAAACCACGTGAACTGAAATTGTGCAATTCGTGATATGGAAAGAGCAAATCTCTGTTTAATGGCAAGACTGATGCAGTACTCATGACATGTATATAGTTCGAATGTGCCTACAAACCCTAAAAACACAGAGAGATGGATACTTGTGTTCTCCTGCAAAGTTACACAACAATTTCCAATATCTTATATGGTAGACACCTGCAAGCAGGAACAAACGTAAACTGAATATAGCTTGTATTGTGCACCTGAAGGTTACTGATACTGTTACTCCAGATGGATGGGGGTGGGACACAACAAATAATTTCCAGAAACCGATATAGCTGATGACATTTGCTGTTTGAAACTGATGGGAACTGAACATCTGTGCATCATAATTGCTCCCAGGTGTGACAAAAAGCTAAGAGCCCATGACAGACTAAAAATCAGTCGGTGCCCTCTGACACTCTGAGTTACTGTGTGGGAGTGTTTTTTTTCATGCATTAAAAAGAAGAGCAATTTTTCACATGTATGAAATATGATTAACAGTATTAGATTGCCAATCAATGTGCTATTTACTAATCACCATTAGTGGTGAAAGCTGTGAAATTTGAGCAATCTTCTCCTCTGTTTTAGAATTGTGTAGATTAAAAACATGTCTTCTGTATTGATTTATCTAATCAGCTGTGTTGCATACATCCCACAATTACAGGACTGGATAAGGGACCTCATGTTCTGCCGTTTTTCAAGAATCGGTCTGCGGGCAGTTCATCTGGAGATGCACACTCACTTCCTCTCCTTTAATGTTGTCTGCCCTAACACTGTCTATCTATATCCTTTTTAGATTCAATGGAATATATATGATCACTCAGAACATGGATGTAGCCCATTATGTGTGACAATGAATATTTGTGTTGGCAAACAGAGAGTGTAATCTTTTACTCCTGTTCCTCAAAGTATTCATCTGCCAACATCACTTCAAAAGATAAATAGCCCAGAGGTATTTACTCATAGGTTAGCGACGTTTAAAAAAAAAAATCACACAACACAGGCAATTCCCCTCCAGCACATTGCTAGCACGGGAACTATGAAAGGACTCTCAACCCACAGCCACGGTTGAAGCTGAGTACTTGAAGCTGAGGTACGTCATTAGTTTCTTTGTCAATGTTGTCAATGTTAACATTCTCCAACACTGTCAGAGGACTTGAAAGCCAACAGCAGGGCAGACCAACGCTCAAGATCCTGACAAAACAGCAGGCAGCCATAAAGTGGGCAAATTACAGACATGACCGAGGGTTAGAGCATGGATGATGGCACAGATGAAAAATTGAGAAGGCAAGAGGGTCTGTCTGTGTCATTTGTGATAAGTGCTGAGTCTGACACACCAAGATGAACGTTACAACTAATGAGGCATGGTAGAAGCAAGTGTTTGTGCACCTCAACAACTTTTGCTGGCACTTAGTGATACTTAAAGGTTCCAGAGCACTAGCGGGTATGTTTTGCAGGGTGGGAATGACTAGTGAGTGCAGCAATAAATGCATGGAAAATACTGGATAACTCAGGACAGAAATCAGAAAACCCTGCAGTATTTTTCTCATGGAGAGTACTTGAGAAATGTAATAATACAAACTGGCGACGCCTGCGCACAATGTCATTAAAAGAAGTACTCAAATCAAACAAGACAAGCAACTTTGCAGTATCACTTCTGATACGATATTCGAGTACTGTGAAATGTAAATCTACCACAAGCTGAACATCTGCATCTGAACATAAGTAAAACCTTACAACAGTGAATCCCTCCAAAGCAGTGCTTTGGAACAGTTTTGAGAGCCACTCAAATACGATATTGGGCCAAATAAGATTTTTACTTTTTACTTTAGGTAGGAGGGGCTGAGATCCTATTGACTTAGATAATGAAAGCTATGAAAGCTAATCTATTTTGGACGGTCAAGGAGTATTACGAAATTGTGATAATATTTTGTAAATGTTAGAATTAGCAATATACTAACATACTTATGTTACTACTTATTAGTAAATTACTGAGATGTGCAGATAAATACAGCTCCATGCGTAGGGAGCATTGGTAAAAAGACTATAGATACCAATACAGCAGGTATTACTATTAGTGGGTGAATACAGTGTCATGCGTTGGGAGCGTCAGTGGCCGAGAAAGACAGCGTCACCTCAACTCATCTGATACTAAAGTGGAGTGGACATAAAATGAAGCATTCAGAAGGAGGTGAAAATGGTACTGCCATTGGCTGTGTGAACAGAGTTCGGGCTGTCGTCCAAATTTGGTTTCTGTTGTGTTGTGGAAGCAGAACTGCAACATAAGTTGCATCACTGGAAATTGATTATTGAAATACTAACTCTGATCTTTTTTTTTTTTTTTTCTTTTTTGCCGACCCTCCATGATGCAAATGGAGAAGTGTCTGTATCCACTTTCCAGTCTTTTGGAAGTTAAGCAACTTGCCACCCTATCCCTTACCCTTGTTTATGACAAGACAGACATTATGAACATGTCCAGTGATGGCTTAAGAGCATCTTGTCATCCTCAAGAAGAAAAAAGGCCAAGCCCTCATAAAAATGAAAACACAAAATGCAGGAGCTATCATTCTTAGTTCTGATGTACAGAAAACAGTCCACTTCAAGACCTCTTCCATCACACCCATGCATAGAAGAAAAGTGAGTGAATTGATTACTAGGTCAGGTTTTACCATGGTTTCCTGTGCGACAATGTAGTGAACCCGTAAGCTACAAATCAACTTGTTATACTCACAGTTCGAAGTTTTAGACCAATGCACCTATGGTTAGTCTATCAATGGATAACCTCCTTATCAAAGATCTATATAGACCAAGACACGTAGGATCTCATTAAATCAGGCCTACAAAGTATCCGCACACCAAATTGATGAAAAATCTTCATCATTAAATTCTCCCACAGGTATGCAATTACACAACCCAAAGCACACACACACACACACACACACACACACACACACACACACACACACACACATCTCACACACACACACA
>OMPJ01010078.1:0-15742 GCA_900312935.1 Carapus acus
TTTAATCATAATTATAATTTTATATATCAAATATTTCTATGCATTTTAAAACAACATCCACCAATCAATTCAGATGATTTTGGGAATTTGCCTCAACTAAACTGGGTCCTCACTATCATTTGGTCGACGTCCATCGGGCCCTCGCAATCCTGGAGATTTGGAGATTTTGGCCGGTAAACGGGGAAATCCTGTCAGGTCCCATTGTTTCACAAAGCATTGTTGGAAAATGAGAAACTGCTCCGCCTCAAACCTGTTTACCTGCTGGCGTCTGTAAAGGCAATCAGGCAGCGGATTTTCCAACCGTTTGTCAAAGTAAAACAAAGCAAAATTCACGCTGCAATACAGCCTCTAAATGTTCAATTTACCTTTAGTGAGAGCAAAATCATGGCCTCGTCTGGGTTTGTCACAGCGGCCACTACCCCCTGTCGTAAAAGTATCGTCTGGGTGGTCTCGGACGCCTCTTAAATTTCAGCCTGGCTAACTTTGTTAATTACAACATAAAGTCAGGGATTTAGAGCGTGTGTGCGCTGAGAGGGAAGCGCACACATGCTTTGCGTACGCGCGTACGCAGCTGTGCACACACTGATGGAAGCAAAACACAGACGCGAGCAAACACAACACGCAATGCTTGGAGACGACCGGACGCTCACACAAACACACACTCAGGAAAGTGGCAAATCAGGCGGCAAATTAAAGGAGAAAGTCCCCCCTTCCCCCGTCCTCACGTCAACTCGCCCACAGCCTCCAGGGAAGCGTCAACACATGCAAAGAGCTCGGCACCGACCTCAAGTCGCCTGTGGAGCTCTAACGGCATGTGAAACACATCACATTGCCCCATCATCTCCACAAATATCACCCTGAGTGCCCTCACACACACACTACCCACACACACACCACGTGGAGCACCGTGTCAATCTCTCCCACCACAGCCTCGCATTGGACGGAATGGTGCAGATGGGACGCAGAAGGTTTGAATGCATACCAAGAGCTATTGTCTCATTCAAGTAAAGGAATGCAGGTCGAAAAGTCACCTATCGAATGACGTATAAGTGTTTGTTATTGTGTAATTCTAATGGTTGTGGCTTTCTGTGTGTATGTTGCACAAGAGCAATCAGATATCAGAGTCAGAAATACCAAATGAACCCTCAGGAGACATTGTTGACTTTGATTTCTCCTCCTGGATGTTTGACTACAGGCTTTGTCTTTCTCTTGCTGGGACTCTCACAAGCTGAGACCTTCCGCCATGTTGCCACTTGATGATTTTTCTCCGTCCCGATATGAGACGGAGTGTTCCTAGATTTCTCTTTTACGTGTTTCCGCGTGAGCCCCACCTCACAACCCTGACAGCGCAGCGATGTCAGCGATGGTAGTGATCGCAGCGAGGCACCGGGCCCCAGTTCTGTAGCCTGTTTCAAGGTCTCCCACTCACGCAGACGCCATATGTTGTTTTTTCCTCATTCTTTTCTTCCCTCTCCCCTTTCACTGCTGCCCCGAGGGAGCCTCCCTGTGTAATGAGGGGAAAATTAACAGAATCTATTCCCTCGACTTTGTGCTGCTAATGCGTTTCACGCATTCAAAAGGCAGCTGAGTTGGAAATTGGAAGTTTTGAAAAGGGGAAGAAAAATAGGCATAAATAAATAAATATTGAGTGACTCTTTGCTTCCCTCTCTTTGTTTGTTTGCCTCTGGATTCCCTCACCGCAAAGCGTCTCCCTGGCTGATGAGCTGGTGTGAGGAAGCCTCACCTTCATTTCTGCCTCGCCTAAAGCGTCTGTGCCAGCTCGGTGTTTATGCGCATTGTTGTTTCGGTTTGTGTGTGTCGGATGGAGTCGATAAGCGACGAGGATGCTACATCACCAGCAGCATGAGAGGAACGCAGTAGTGGCGGAGAAACTCTAATTGATGTTGCCCTGCCTTGCTTCTCTTTCTTGTCTCTTTTCTTTTTGAAGGCATCCGAATGAGTGATTTAAGATGTGTGTGTGTGTGTGTGTATGTGTGTGTGTGTATAAGTGTGTTTGTTTGTGGGAGCGTGTTGATTCAACTCACACAAAGAGCACCAAACTTTCAGGCAAACTTTTGCATATGGCAGGATACTGGTGTGGAAAAATATGGGAAAGATAGTGTTCACACACACACACACACACACACACACACACTAACACTCACACTCACACTCAAGCATACATGTAATGCTGCAGTAAAACATCCACAAGAATGTAGGATCAGCGCTTCCTTCTGGTAATTTTCCCATTTTCACATTCCGTCTTCAGGTCTTCGCTATTAGTCCTTTGAAATTCAATCCATCCGGCTTCAAGCCCATAGGAATACAAAACAAAAAGTCTCTGAATTTCCCTGAATTACATCTCTGTGGTAATAAGGGGAGGAATATGTGTTTATTCACTCAATTTACCAATTCATCTGCCACCACCGCTTTATTCGTCTCCACTTTGGGGGTTAATTTCACTCTTGGATGAATCGCTTGTTTTGCCTCATTTGCTTCATTTCTGCTGTGTTATGGCGATATACGGCTCACAAACGGCAGAGCGGCCCTCTGCTGTTTCCACCGTTGTGCCGCGGCTTCGTCTAAACGTCTGCGTGACTGTCGGTTTATATACATGGGAATTGCAACGCCTGAAACCCTCTGGTGTCGTTTCTGGGATATTATTTCTGGGGAGAATAGAAGAAATGCTGCATCTCAGCTGTTATTCCCAGCCAGCGAGGAGTTTGTGTTTCAACTGAAACCTGGTTTGCTGTGAGTTCTCCTCCTCCGTGTTGCTTGGGATAAGCAGTGTGGACAGTGCGTACGCAGCGCTGTTTATTTAGTTGTTTTCCCCCCCGCTCAGGCAGGCCGCGGGCGTCGGTCTGATCAAACATTCTGTGTGATGAGAACCTGTGAATTATAGATGGCCGAACAAAGACAAGGGGGAGAGAGAGAGAGGGGAGGAGTGTGTCTGTGGGGGGGGCGAGGCCTGCTGCGTGAGGTGCTAAGAGGCAAACTGTTTGATTTGCAGATTTCGTCTAAGTTCATGGAGAAATCATCCTTTTAAGTCGGGGAACAAGACATCTTTTGACTCTTTGAATTATGGTGCATCCAAACAGCAAACTGTTAGGACAAATTTTTTTAAAGGACATCCACAGACCTTATACAATGCGGCGTTTGTTCTCCTGATGGCTCCTGACGCGCGGGCGTCTGTGTGGTGTGTGCGCGCGCATGTGTGTGTGTGTGTATGTGTGTGTGTGTGTGTGTGTGTGTGTTTGTGTGGGAAAACAATGCCCATCCTGTCCTGTCGCCAGAGTTCCTCCTCCCACACAACTGGATTGCCACCTGTTCTCTCGCCTTCTCTCTCTCTGTCTCCTTCCCTCTCTGTCTCTCTCCCTCTCCGTTACACACCCACACACACCCAGAGGTGCATAATCCAGAACCCTCATCAGCAGCACGGTGTGTGTGTGAAGTGATGGGTGATGATGTTCCTTGAGATGATGAGAAGACAGACTCTCTGTTCAGTCTCCACACCACTGATTGCTCTCTCACTTTCTTAATTGTCCCCCTCGCTCCTCTCTCTCTCTCCCAGCCTGATTTGATCAATCGTGAAAAAACAAACAAAAAAAAAACAAAAAAAAAACAGTGACACCTGGGACCTCCAGGCGACTCGGTGGTGTGACAGAATCGAAAAGGTCAGCAGGTCAAAGTAATCCACTGCTCAGACCTCACCGCTTCCTGTGACTCGCACTGTAACCTCAGGCAGAACGCACACAAAAGCCAGGAGAGAAATGCTCAAATTGAAAAAATATTCCACAATTTTTTGAGGGAAACACAATCGCAAATCTTATCACGTTGAACTCTCGCCAACAATTGCACATGCTCATATTGCAACGTTCAGAGTGGAAAATTTCCTCTAGAAAACAGAATGAAATAGTTTTGGTAATGGCCCAGCCAATGTGTCTGTCAGCCGAGCAGAGAAGAAATGCAAGTGTCAACTTCATAACCAACATACTGTTGTGGGTATGAAATGGTTTAAAGTTTGCGACGCGTGTGCGCTCGTGCACGCGCACATGCCTGCGTGTGTGTGTGTGTGCTGCGGGCTGTGCAGTAATGACCTATTGATCCGTAATGCAGCCGCACTCCACGGCGGCTGAATTGGATTTCCCGGGGAAGAGGAATGACGATAAAATTGACAATCTCAGCCTCCCAAATCCTCCTGCTTTGCATATATACTTTCAATCACTGCCGCAGAGGGGTATGTGTGTATGTGTGTGTGTGAGAGAGAGAGAGAGAGAGAGAGAGAGAAGAAAGAGAGAGAGCTAGTCTACACGTTAAATTTCATCGATAAAGAATATTTAGTGTGGACCATGTAATGGGGTTAAAATGAGCCCCGATTGATTCCTTTGAAATATTGCGATGAAATAAAAACAGTCCCTGTTACCATTTGGAGCAATTGAATTTGCAGTTGCTTGTTTTGTGCTTGCAGGCATCTAGTAAGCATGCAAACACATACACACACAAACACTCACACACACACTCACACAGACCCACATCTATGTATTGCGGTGTCAATACTCTGAATTCTACAGGGGATTTTTGCATCTTAGTTAAAAAATCGAGGGAAGCGGAGTTGCACCTTTTACTGGGCAACTCTGTTTCCCCTGTGTTCTCATACGCTTTCGCCGCTGTCCTAAGTGGACAAACACACTCTGCTGCATAGCAACTAACATCTTGAGCCACTAAAGGGTGACGAACATCACCTACGGTGAGACACGCCGTGTTCTGGCCGGTATAGGTTGCCGTGGACAGAGACCTGGAAACCGACAGCCTCTGTTTGAAACCGCCTGGATTTGATCAGCGCCCGCCGTACGAGCCAATCAGGAAAACAGAAGAGACAGGGAGAGAGACAGGGAGAGAGAGAGAGAGAGAGAGAGAGAGAGACAGAGAGAGGGAGAGCTGGCAGGATATGTACCTCCGTGTTACTGCTTGTTTTTGTACTAGGGGAGAAAGACTTTCTATTTTTTTCCCCTTGCCTTTCCTGAGAAAGGTTGTCATACAATCCGAGTCCCAGGGGGCAGGAGAGGGAACGTTCCCTCAATCACCACAGAGAAAAAGAGAGGGAGGGAGAAGGAGAGCATCTTTGTGGTCCTTCAAATGAAATCCCACCTCCGTCCCCTCGGCCGACCTTTCATCCTCCTCCGATGATGCAACAGTGAGAAGCTGGAAATTCTTCAGAGTCTGCCAACAGAGCCCCGGAGCAGCGGAGCCCTGCCTCATTGTCAGGGCACTGGCGACGTACTCCTTCCCGCTGTCGTTGCTTTTTGTTTACGCCCAGCTGGGAAGTCTCTTCTTCCTCCTCCTCCGCGCTGCACAGCACATCCACAACTCTTCTACTATTCATAGAAGGGGCGGACAAACTCTCAGCCCTGCGAACTCTCCACTCGGCGCTCTGCACCAGCCATTCCCTCTCAAGCAGCCTTTAATTGGAGCACAACAAATGGGTCAATACATCCTCAGCGTGGAATGCAACTGATCTATAAGGAGAGCAGCAAGTCCAACAAGCAGTCCCGCGTTGCCCACATGCCAATAATAACAGATGACAAGCTACTGTGTGCGCGCCTGTGTGTGTGTGTGTGTGTGTGTGTGTGTGTGTGTCAAGATGGTCAGCCCCACCTGCTCCCTCGCCGAGGACAATAGGTCTACAAATGTTCGATAAGGTTACAATATTTCAAAGAAAGCCCTCCGGTGTTGCAACAACGTATAAAGGGAGATGACGTGTGTGTGGGAGTCGTGCATTAACAGCCCTGCCCCCCGACCACCACCCCATTTGTGTGAGGCAAAATCGAGTATGTTAAGTCACAGAGTTAGAAGAAACAAATCGTCGCCATTGTCGCTTTCGATCTCAGGAAAATTGTCGGTGTCCCACATGCGGGACAGTCGATGCTTACGTGTTGCTTACCTCCACCTCCAGAGGGCGACGTGTTGCCTCTCCCTGGCCGAGCGACGGCATTGTATTCGTAGGAAAGCAACGCTTCTCCAGTGTTTTATTTTCGTCAATCACGTTTTCAGCAGTGGTGTTTGTCTTCCCGTTTCCACTCGGTGATGATAATTATTCCCGACAAACAACTGCAGAATAATAATTATCTAGATCAATGAGCCGGATGAGCAAGATCGCACAGGCGGTTATCACGGCAAGCTGGAGCGAGGTGATGGATCAAATATCCGTCGCTGTGATGCCAGAAACGTGACGCCAACGAGTGTGAAAATAGAAACCCGTTTGTTTTGATTTGCCAACCCGCTATGTAAGAGACTTGAAAAGTGCAACTCAAAAAAAAAAGACTCTGCTTGTGCGTGTGTGTGTTGATTGAGTGTGTGCGTGTGTGCGTGCGCGCGCGCGCGTGTGTGCGTGTGGGGTGCTAGTTCATTGCATTAATTGCCTCCATATGAGGTGGAGAGATCAAAACAGCAGAACAAAACCCCCAGAACGCAAATGTCACACCAGAGAGAGAGAGGGAGAGAGAGAGAGAGAGAGAGAGAGAGAGAGAGAGAAAAAATAACAAAACAGCATCTTTTATTATGCCACCAACACAAGGCTCCAACAAATATTTAGAGCTCTACAATCCTGTCTAATTCTCATGACAACTTTATTCCATTACATGTTTATGTCGAAGCATTATTCAGTATTATATACTAGAAAGATTTGTGACATTCTTGGATTTATTCGGGAAGTTTTCATAGGTTATAGACTGAGAGAGGATTCAATGAACACACACACACACACACACATACACACACACACACACACACACACACACACACACAGGGTCAGACAAGTGTTGGGATATTACAAATCCAAGGTCTAACCTGCCGAGAGATGAAATCAATGGGGCGTGTGTGTGTGTGAGTGTGTGAGTGTAGAGTTATGTGTCTCTGTGTTTGTTGCACATCGGCTCATACAGAGATTTACAGAGACTCCAGAAGGACAGAGGGCGTCTGAGAGAAGTGGAGAGAGACGTTAAGGACAGAGATGGAAGGGTCCTCAGCACGTCCCCCTCTGAGTGTTTGGCTGTGTGAGAGCAAGTCAGCCAGCGAGAAGGAGGCCGTGAAGACGATCTGACCTGTAGAGGTCGCCATTGTAGCACGATCTAAGTCAGACGCTGGGTAATTCAGCTTGGTAGCTTTTATTCTATACTTATTTTTTGTAACAAACAAGAGCAATTTAGTGAGGTGAGTGTGAAATGTTTTGTGTGTTTGTATTTATGATTCCTGCCAGAAAACTGCATTGTATGCGTGTGTGTGTGTGTGTTTCCATACCAGTCATCACATAGGTTGGAGATACACTGTGTAAAGTATGTGGAGCCAGAAGCTGATATGGCTGTTGAAAGAAAGTAGGAGGTGAAAAAAAAGGGGGAGAAAAAAGATTGATGGATTGATAGATATGAAAAAGGACACGGAGATGCGGTGATAGTGGACTCTGGACAGGTGTTGGGACAGGAACGTCTCTCCGGCATCGGGTGGTGACGCTGAGCGGAGGCGACTCCGTGAGATGGGAGGCAGGGAGAGGAAACTTGCCTCACTTCCTCTTCCCCCGTCTCTGCCTCTCCCTCTATCGGCTGCTGTCACTCTCCCTGTAAACTATTCATCCAGGCTTTCTGCAAACTCGCTCGGCCTTTGCTGATGGTGTTGGCCGCAGCCGAAGCTTTAAACTATTGTCATTTGCTGATTCATCATGTTGAATGTATTTATGGAGCTCAGATGCATATTTTAATGTGTGTGTGCTATGTCGATGAGCTCAAATCTTTGTATATTTATGTTTTAGTTATTAAATTTTCAGTGTTTTTCAGTTTTCCTGAATGATTCATCCACAGGGAAACTTTTCCTCAACTTTTTCCCTCAATCATCTATGAATGAATCAATCAATCATCAATGAATGAAGGAATCAATCAATGAATCAATCAATCAATCATCTATGAATGAATGAATCAATCATCTATTAATGAATCAATCAATCATCAATGAATGAATCAATCAATGTATGAATCAATTAATCAATGAATGAATCAGTCAATGAAGGAATGAATCAATCATCTATGAATGAATCAATCAATCATCAATGAATGAATCAACCCATGAATGAATGAATGAATGAATGAATGAATGAATCAATCAATCAATCAATCAATCAATCAGACAATGAGCAACAACTTTCAGTCAACTTAAAGAAACTTCAACAAAGAATAAGTAGACTATTTGCCTGCCTCTGACTTTTTCTCTCCACAGTAGAAGTAGTTGAAAAAATATAAATGAAAAAATAACCCAGAACTTTGCAGAGATCAGCCACACCAGGAATATTGTGAAAACAATTTTTCAGAATTGCTGTCTGTATTGTCCTGGTGCTTTTCATAAAAAATACAATTATTCTCGCTACTGTTCATCAAAAAACACATCAACATTGTGTCTGTCTAACCGTTAGATGCTGATTGAATGTTGGCGTTTACAAATATTTGGCCGCAGGATGAAATGTGTGTCTCAAGCTGCAGACTGACAGCAGTGAAGTCATTAATTTTAATATAAACACTCACAGACACAACAAAATTATCTCTTACTTCCACATTGATTTTTCCAGCTTCCCCGTCCGAGAGAAAACACAAGGAAAAAGAATAGAAAAACAAAGTTGGCAGAGAAATGCAAGGGTAGACTCGTGGCCTCATGCAGTGAGGCGGCTGCAAATTTGCCTTTCCCATAATCACAAATGTGTGTATGAAAAATGGTAAAAAATAGATAAATCTTATCAAATCCGATACACCAAAGTTGAATGACGTAATTAAAATGCTGCCAAACTACAGGAAGTGACAGAAATAAACTCATTAGATAAGTCACAATAGATTACACACACACACACACACACACACACACACACACACACACACACACACACACATATACACACCTTCGGCCTTGCTGTGCCAGATGGATGGGCTTTATTTTGAACAATCATTTCATCATAATCCAAATGTTCTGCCCGCCATGTGGCTCCATACTGCCGCCATACTCTCCATACTGCCGCCGTTCTGTTCAAGCCCAAACAACACAGCAATGTCTGGTGTGCATGTGTGCGCTTGTGTGTTGTGTATTCAGTTTTCGCCCTGCTTGTCTGTTGATCCATGGATTCTGCCGGCTCTTCCCTTAAATCTATTCACGCATCTATTTATCTCGTCGTGACTGCTGGGGGGAATTTCCCTCTGGGGTCAACAAAATACCTCTGACTTGGATTCCATCCGATACACATGCTGACACGTTTCTCCTCTTCCTGGGGCTCAGAGACGAGATGAGGACAGGGCCAAAACAAGGGTTCAGTCTGGGAGAGAGAACGTGTGCGTGTGTGTGACTTCAATGATGTAAGCCTTGATGACTGAATATCATTTTATTGCTCCTTACCAAAGCCATTACCGACATATCATTCCTCCTCTGCTTTCCTCGAACATTCATCCTCCTCTTTCCTCTCTCCCTCCTCTAGCCTCGCAAACCATAGCAACACTGTCAGGTGATTATTCGCGGTGGGACTGAGATGTAACCGGGTGCAGAATCGTGCAGAGATGCCTGATTAACAATCAGGGGACAGCGTGTATGTGTGTCTTGGTGTCTTTCCTCCATCAGGTTTGGCTGCTGCCTCAGAGGACAACAAGGAGACAATGACAACAGTCCAAAAGCACTAATGGAATTAGGCAGTGGCAAGACTGTGCACACGTGTGTGAGCCTGGGCACGTGTGAGTCTGAATATTTGTGTGTGTGAGTGTGTCACTCTAAAAGCCAGACACTGAGGCCCCATTTTAAAATGTATTATTTCATGTCCAACAATTTACAATATTTAGCTGTATTTAGAAACACAATGAGGGATAATAAGTCTTCTTGATGAAACAAAACAGACAGTGATACCACAAAAGTGAAAATGCCAATAAGGTAAAAAAATTTCAGCATCAATACAAGCATGTATTTGAGGCTAGTTATTGTTTTTTTTCCGACAAAACAAAAAATAACAACAAAAAGTAAAGTCGAATTTGGTGGGTTGTAATCCAGGAGAAACAAAGGGCAGAAATGTGGAGAGGCACAGAGATGACAAACTCTTCCTGGTCTTTGCGTGCATCGTCTCCTCTCACATTTCATCACCTCGCAGTCCCTGAGCGGCAGGACAATTCTTCCCAGATTGCCCTTGAACGGGGTAGATTAGATGAATGCCCTTTTCTCCCTCTCTCTTTCTTCCTCTCCCTCTTTTTCAGTCTCTGTCTCGTTTTCTTGCTCCATGTGTTATTCTAGGAACACACTGAAAAGCTGCTGACGAAGATGGCCCGCCTAGAGTCTTTATCTCTTTATCTATTTTTTTACCCCTCGACCTGATAAAATGATGCACAGCTCAACCTTCTCACCATTATTTCTTTACCTGATGATTTATTCGCTCGCCACTGTTCTGAAAAAGTAAGCGAAACCTGTGCAAGGCCCCTCAGAATAACATCGCTTCAGTGTACCTCCCAGTTTACATCATACACACACGTCCTGCTTCTCATTCAGCAGTGCCACATTGTATTTCTGCACTTTACTCATGGGGTGCGGGGTTGCGGAAACAACATTATGTTAAAGTGATTCAGTTTCTTGGCTTCCCAAAGGCAGCACCCGATGCAGGTCAACCAGGGGCCTCTTTTACAAAAACATAAACTGATGGATGGGAGGGGAAACGGTTGAGCGAGGCTTTTATTGTGGTAAGTGTGTTGCAGTGCAGAGGGAACAGGCGAGTGTGACAGACGCACTGCTAAGTTGTCCCAGTTGACCTGTGGCTCATTTCACTTTTACACACTGTATTGAATCTGTGTGCAGGTGCGTTGCTGGTGAATAACATTCCTGAATACTTCCAGTTTGAGGAAAAGGAAAAAAAAAATGTCATAGCTGCAGCTTGTTTTGACCATTTTGTGTGGTGTCTAAGTGTCCAGTTGAACAGGCAAACAGACAGGGAACTTTTACTCACTCTCCGTAACAAACTGGTAATTGGATATTATGATAGAATGCTTGAATTTTGACTTTGATTTGTCTGCTCTTTTACCGTTTTCCTCTTTTTTTTTCTTTGGCTTTTTCTTAAATGGTCGGCTGCGATTTAGCAGGTGACGCTTACCCGGCCAAATAACAGCAACAACACTACATCACTATACAATAAAACAAACAAATAGAAAGTGTAATTCACCTTAATATATTGAGAGCCTGTGGAAAACTACATATGGCCACGTGACACAATTTACACCAAACATGAATGAGATGAATCAATATGTTTTTGAGACTATAAAGAACAAAAAATATGCCAACTCAATGATACAGTCAAGTGGTAATAAATCTAACACGAGCACGGTTACCAAGGTGATGATATAAAATAAATGTGAGGTCAGAGCAGGGCAGCCGCAGCAGCAGATTGGCGGAGTGAAAAAGTGCTTTTGACTACAGTGGTGATTGTGATCATGATGACGATCACACTGACATGTTAATGATGTGGTAGTTATGAAAATGATGATTACTGGAAATAAGAGCGAAGACGATAATGGTGATAATTACAATTGTTCAGAGGATGGAGTTCAATTTACTTGCATTCGCATTTTCTGAGATCAACAACTGCAAGCTGGGGGAGGAAGATTGTTTCTGTTTGATATTACCAAATTGAGTTGTGAACCACAAGCTGAAAGATAATTAAGTGATTCTACTGACTATTCAGGACTTTCAAGTGTAGTAATACAAGCCATGTGAGTGTGAAAAAAAGTCCTTCACCTGGTCCCAAGGAGGAATCTTTGTGGTGGGGGATGAAATTAGGGTGTTCTGAGAGTGTGCGACAAGCCAATCGTTACAAATTAGAACTACCTCAGCCGTGCTCTTAACAAAAGGTGTAACATGGAAATTGTTCATGAAGCAGAACGTCTGAAAATCCTTTGAAAACTTCAATCACGCCCGCTTGAGCGGCGTTGGTGCATGACAAAATCAGCAGGCAAGACCAAATCTAGTGGTGAAAAGCAGGCAGAATCTATCTATCCTGCAATGAGGTGAGCCGGGGCATAAAGGAAACAAAGTGCTGCGCTACCTGTCGTAAACAAAGACAAAAATCCCTCCGATCGATCACTGGGCACGCGACAACAAGCCGGACATCTCACCAAATCATCTTTGTCACCCACAGGTCCCTCCACCCCCAACAAATCAACTGTTACCAGGAAAGCGGCGACAGCTTGCAGCCTCCACGGTGACACGGTGGAGACGCACTAGAGGAATCGCTGCCGGCCCGTTTGGACGCCGAGAGGTAGATGGCCCACATATTCTCACACTCAAGCAAACATGTCTGCGCACCGGAGTTTATGGCGGCCATTGACCCTGAGGTTGAAGTGGATCTAAATAGGGAAGTGTAACTGAGCAGACAGATTGATTGCCCTGCTCTTGACATGCGAGGTTAATGGCCACGCCTGTGTGTGCTCACGCTCGCGAGTGTGTCTTCCCAGGGTCATGTCACAAGTCAATCATTTGGAATCGCACAATAACTCGGCGTTACAAATTTCTCTGCCGCCTGACATCTATCCGATAGTTGGTAAGCGCCATTAATCATTATCCTATCTGACTTCTGTCATCGGTGGTAAACATTGTGATGGACTTTATCATTACGCCACCGTGACAATTAAGAATAATGGTTCTATTTTTGACCTGCTAGGTGATGATCAAATCCAACTCTCCATGCAAACTCCTGTTGTTTCAGCGATCGATTTTTCGACGCTCCTCCTTCCTCTTTGAGGAAACTATCACGTCCAAAACAACGCCAAAGTCTTGAATGCGTCGTTGCGGTTTGTGATTCTGTGTTCCTGAACGTGTAATTCAATGCAAGAAAGGTTGTAAAGCTTGCTGACTAGGTGGGCACATTTCTTCACTTTGGCTGTCAGTGGGAACAGAACATTGCATGTGAGAGAATAACGGCTGTATGCAGACCTCATAAATATACTATATGATGCGTTTGACATTGGAGAAATGTTGTCCTAATTTCGTAAATGGGGGTATTTCATAGCTCCCCTGTTTATTGGTCTGAGATTTTGTCAAATTTTGACCCCTTCATGACACTGTACTCATAAATGATGAATAGGAGTCATATTAAATACAGTATGACATTTACTACAGATAATATATTACGTCTTACCCATGGCATCTGTTGCATCTGATAAGCAATCTAATGTTTAGACCTTAACGTAAGAAATGCTTGGCTGAGATTTTATTGATTTCATGACACAATCACCATGTTACACCCTTCCTCTTCGGCTGAGCGCACAGGCGTGATTGTCGTTACACGCCCTTCGTGGGGACTCTGCACAATCATTCGGTCTTACCTTCAAATCAGTACTTTTCCTGCAATATATGTAAAGCTTTTATTACTCACCCTACCACATCTAGGCTCTGGCAGTGTCTTGCCATTTCCACTTTCCAGATGAGATTTTTCCTCTCAGAGTCGTGTCGTCTGAGAGATAATGACTCCCTCAAAGGGGCAAATGTAAAGTGAATTCTAATCACAGTGAGAAAGTTCGAAAATGTCAGCGACCCATCACATGTTAATGAACAGTAATAAAATAATTGGTATAGTCTATGTGACTTGAAATTGTGCGTATATGTGTGATTTATACAGAGAGAAGAATATCTCTGCATTGTCCCAGAAAAGATGTGAATGCCTCTTATCTCAATTGGAACAACATTTTTATATGACACTGTTTGTTAGGTGTGAAATATGAATGTTCCCTCCCCAACTACTTCCCATAATCTGTTTCTGTCTCCCTGCATACAAGCATCATACATAAAGGATTAAAAAACATGGTCACAAATCAGAATCTGATTTAGAAATAACGACTCATCCATGTGGGAGGGATATAAAAGAAATAAACTGTGAAAAGATGATAAAAAATGCACAACGCAAGGTCCAATAAGGACATACACTTTAATGAAACTGCAAAGCAGCTAAAGAGTCCATACACAGTGCACTATCAAAGGGTTTTTAGGTTTTGAGGCTGTGGGCATGGGAATCTTATTGACAGCACTGTTGCATCTGTGTTTAGATACAAAATCCGTCCTCGTCAAACTTTGGCAAACACTACGTTTTTCTCGGCTCAAGGTTAAATTGTACCTCCATTTGCTGCAAGGCGCAGAAAGTGGGGTGGTTGGACTAAATTTCCTATTTCTTTTTATTTGCAACTACTCAGACCTTTGACTTCTCTGAAGTAAGATTCAATGTCATAAGAAAATTGAAGGTAGGGTGACGTGCGCGCCAGTGCAAATATAAACACAAAAGTGAGAAGCGAGCGAGAAAGAAAGGAATCCTTCGGGTTTTGTGTTCAAACAAAGAGAAAATCGTTCTGGGAAGCCGCCTTGAATGAAAATGGAATCTACCCAGACACGGTTGTGCAGACAAAGTTTGGCTGCTGCTACCATCTGTGGGACGGAAACTTGTCCTGTGTCTCACCCTCGGCTGATCACAGCCTCCATTTAGTCAAAAGATGGCACTAGCACCACACCATTGCAAAGTGAGCTCACGCTCCACCGCGAGGATGAGAAGTGATGCTGGAGACAGGAATTAGGAAGACGAAGAAAACATCAAGGGGAAGAGAGAACGGAAGAAAGACAGACAGAAAGAAAGAAAGAAAGAAAGAGAAGAAAGCAAATGAATTTCATGAATGAACAAATTTTGGAAGGGAAGAAATGGGGGTTGCTGGGAAAGACAGAGATGTGGGCGAGATGAAGACTGCCTGTGCCTTTAAGGGAGACTGATTTAGAGGGTAGTCTAATTGATTTAGCATAGCCAGGTGAGCTAAACCTGGCTCAGGCAGAACGAAGGAAGTAATCCTCTCCCGCCAATGGCTGGGCTTGTGGGGTATTTTACATTGCTGCTTCCTCACTCCATCCTGAAAAATCTGATGTGACTTGAGCGCCTCATCGATGCAGCAGCCTAAGCGGCTGTGCGAGGAAACGCATTCCTGTCGGGCATAAGCGCTGTCGCCATTACTTAAGTCTGTTTGCTCCTTCTTAGAAGACAGTAAATGAAGGAGGAGCATAGAGAGCGAGGGAGAGAGAGACAGAGGGATGTAGACAGGAAGGGGGGCTTCGGGGAGAGGAAGTTCAGACAGATGAATTTGCCGATTGTTTCCTCCTTCCGCCCTGCCGCCTTTGATGCATTTCTGTTTCAGTTCACGGCCAGGTGACAGATTTGCTGGGACGGCAAGAACTCACAAATGTGTGGAGGGAAAAACAAAAAGAATGGTCCCGCCTGCTTTAAAGTGTCTGGTGTGGTTACGGTGAGGCAGCACGCAAAGTGAAGATGAGCCTGTGTTAAGGGACTCTGCTGCGTTCCTCTTAATGCTATAAGAAAACACTTTGGTTTGTCTTTTTTAGCACATAGCTTGTCTTATTACAGACATCCACGTGGGATCACAAAGCTGGTATTGTTATTTAGCTGCCCCCATCTCTATGTTTTTTGTTAAAATAAACACTTCCTTGTGTTCTTTCCAGTGGTTCAGCTTTAAGGCTAAAGTACAAACACAATAACACAATATGTGAATTTGTGACTAATACCTGCCTGCTTACCTACCTACCTACCTACCTACCTACCTACCTACCTACCTACCTACCTACCTACCTACCTACCTACCTACTAGCTTGCCATCAACCCATAAGCCTGCCTGCCTGTGGCTGCAACTGACACAGATAGTTAATTTTT
>OMPJ01010079.1:0-18567 GCA_900312935.1 Carapus acus
AGGTTGGGGTTATGTGCCTTGCTCAAGGGCACCTCAGCAGTGCCCGGGAGGCAAACTATAACCTGTCCAACCACCTGCCCAATCTCCAGCCTTCTTTTTGGTCTATGACAGGACTTGAAACAGCCATTCACTGACTAGGCCACCACCACTGCAAAATATTCAAAAATATAGTCAACAACTGTTGCAAGTGTCTTTCTTGGCCTAGATGCTCTCGCACATAACCCATTGCGCTTCAAGCTGTTCTCTGTAGCAGAGAGGGACAAAGCAGCCGGAACATGCATGAATGGAGAGCAAATTGTACGAGATGACAGCTCGGATGTTACTGTGGCTTAGACAGACAAGAACAGATGTTGCCGCTAACAATCAACAACAGATGGATGCCAGTTCATCAATAAAAATCTTCATTTTTACTTCACAACCAATTATGTTTTATCAGCGTTCCTTGCAAAAATAGAAAGATGAAATGAGGCTTTCTAATAGATTAACCACAAACTGAGAGAAAAAAAAAAACCTCTGTCCACATCTCTGCTGCGTAATGATGGTTCATTACAGGGCAGAACAAGACGAACACTTTACAGTTCATTAAAGACATGTTTTTTCCCCACTGAGGTCTTTTTTCTAGCCGCTCTCCCCTCTTCCTCAAACTGCCATAATCCCTGGGATTCGTTATGGGGAGTCTTAATTACCAGATAATGGATAATAGCTATTAAACACGGGTGGCGGTAATGAAGCTCCATTCATTTGCACGGGCCGGGTGATACTGGTGGGGAACAGTCAAGTTAAATAGCCTCTACCAGAGATTAATAGGTGAAATTATCATTCAATTTCAGGAATCTCATATGCAATTCATAGGAACAAGGAGAGATTAAGGAGTGAGTGTGGTGACAAAAGCAATGCATTTTAATTATGATCTCTATCTGAGCCCCTGACAATTTGCTACTATAATTGGCTTGCTATGTGATGTGGCTAGTTAAGTACGCTTGTGCTTTTTGAGTACAAGAGCGCCACAGGCTGGACATCAAGGAAAATGTTTCTGCTGTTCTACACAAACTTCCCAATTTTTGGGAGACAGTCGTATAAGCTCTGACATCAACCATATTAAAGCAATTAACTGATTAAAAATTGACATTAAACAGTTGCAAAAAAACAATGACTATACTGGAATTTAATAATATGTTGTACAATGACACAAATGGTATACCACAAAGAGTGTTTATACCCTACACTAGAGCAGGGATGTAAATTTAAGAGATCTATGGTACTTGAAAAACATTCACTACAGTATCTCCAAATATTTTTTACTATATTTATAGAAGACAATTGACTGTAATATATTTAGCCACATACTGTACCAATAGAACAACTGTTGCTATGAGTAAAATACCAACCACCGTAGTTTGTAACCAACCCACAATTTGAGACGGTGAAGAAGAGGAGGGAAAACCCTCCATAAAAACCAAAGACATGCACACAAAAACAGATTCACACGTGTAAACAGATAGAGAGGAAGTGGAAACATTTGTTTATATAAAGCAATGTTGAAACTCAACAAAATGTCGAGTACATTCACATCAGGAGGGCCACATCAGGTCTACAAGTGCTGCAGAGGATTCTGTCTGCCAAATAACTGGGAGGGTAGCTGCAATTTTGCAGACGACCTAATTGAGGTGAAAGAGGCTGTTGAGATCAGAATAAGGTGGGTAGCTAGGTATTGATCTGCTGACCCAGGAAATAAAATAAAGAAACATTTTAATAAGGTCGTTAATGGGACAGGATAATCTTGCAAGTGAGTGTTGAGATTAAAATCTATGTTTGGGGTAAGTGAGTAAGTAATCAAATAAACAAGGACTGACCGGCCATCATGGCGACCAAACTGGCTTTGTACACATTGGTGAAGGTGTCCAGTTCACCAGTAGCTAGGATTGTTTTCATGTGGGCATCACCACAGGCTTCTCGAAACTGACAGATTTCATCATACAACTCTGCAGAGACAGAAAAAGGAAGTGGCACGGTTAAGTCTCAATGTGTGGATTCTCAACCATATTCCTGATTGTCATCTGCCAATATTTCTTATATTCATAAATGCAAGAGATTCCTCACTGAGACATAATTGCATTATGTTTCCACTCAAAACATGAGACATAACACAAGACATAAATCGTGACCAGTATTTCATTATTGCTGAAGACAATACAGTCAAATCGACATCACAGTTTACTGTGATAATTTATGGACGCGCAATCAAGTTTTTCATCATTGCTATACATCATGATATATTGTACATCTCTTCAATGTAAAACACAAGACAACATCGCATAACATTTGTAGCTTTTGCCAGGTGGGAGTACTGTATTAGTGTGAAAGAATTGCCAGCCCACCTTGCCACTTTCCTGTGAGAGCAAGGGTACGGTTGATGACAATGTCAATCTCGGTGGCTCCATCGGCCACAGCCATACGGACTTCCTCAAGCCGGATTTTGAATGGAGTCTGACCTGCTGGGAAACCAGTGGCCACTGGGAAAAAACAGATTCTCAGCATCGGGCACTGTGGGGCCAAGACGGGTGGACATGAACCACCTTGTAGCCATGATGACTGTATTGTTCATCATTAACGGACAACTTGTAGCCCAGTAACCAGATGAATTATGTCAGTGAACTTGAAAATGGGTGGTACAACTTGTGGAAGTAGGTTGGGAGGTAGGTAGGTAGGTAGGTAGGTAAGTAGGTTATGGATCCGTTGACCTGGTGATCCAGGAAATTAAAGTAACGAAATATCCAGAGACATTATTGTGGAAATGTCAGTCAATTAAAGCAAACTGTTGGATGCTCTTTTGGCTAAATGTGCTTTTGGTGCCTAAAACTCATTAAATCAATGCACAGTGAGTCACCTGACAAACTGTGACAAACAAAACATAAAAGAAAATATAGTTTCATATGACAAAACCCACAATAACGTGAACATTAGTGGACTAGTGTCTAGCGCTGGGTTGCTTTGTAGGGACAAGACAGAATTAAATTTTTACAGGATAAAAAGGCACATTACATCTACTGTACATCACAAACCAGCACAGTCGGCCCTGGGAATTCTGAGGCAGAGAGATGGACATACAGCATGTGAAAGATTAGGTGTTTCCTACCTGAGGCAACTGGCATACTAGAGTTTGCTGCTTTCAAAGTCCTTACAGCATCGGCCACTCGAGATGGATACACACAGACAGCTGCTGTGGTAATTCCTGGGAGGAAAGCAGATGGAAACTGAACACATTGTCTATGTCGCCCTCTTTAGGCAACGCTGGAATAGAACATCTGATTCGTGTGAGTGTCTAAACAAGCAATGATGGGTCCAGATTAGAGTTCTGTAAACACAATGGGAATAGCACCTCTATACTGATATTCTCTGGGTGGCTTTAATTTCTGAAACTGCGGATGCAAATCCACAAATGGAATACAGATAAAACTTGAGCTTAGCTTTTACCTTTATCGTGCATGTCGATGCTCTTCAGAAGGTCCTGTCTGACGGGCTGGATGGCCTTAATGCACAGACGATGGACATTGGAGGGTGTGTCATCTCCAGCCAGAGTGGTGAGGTCGATACATGTGATAGCTTTCAATAACCAGGCGGCCTGGACAACAAGACACACACAATTATCTGTCAGCGCACAACATGCAATCACAATGAATGCTGACACTTGAATACGATGAAAACTTTTTGTAAGGTTAACGTATGGATTTTGTGGATCTACAGCCTGTGCTTCAGGTATTTCTATCCATCTACAGCTACAGCTGTATGCAAAGAGGTGAGCTGAATAAATTCTGTGGCATCTGTTTGCATTGGAAGATTCTTATTATGATGTTTAACAGATAAAGTATACATACGCCATGTGTCCAATTCAGAATAGATTTTAACCATGGATCAAAATTGTGATTTCTCCGCAGTTTGTCAAAATATACTGCCGCATTGTAGGAGTCTGAATGTCACAATGTGACATTGGGTGTACATTTTCTGAGCTCTTTTTCAACGTAACATAGAAACCAGGATAATTAATGTATGCATACACACATCTTGGTAAGGCAAGGACTGAGGTCAAATTGGATTATTACCTGCCACTGATTCTTGGGTAGACGGAGTCCTTGGATGTGCTGAGCTCTCATCAAGACCGCCGGTGTGTTGACTCTCACCTTGGAAATCCACTGCAGGTCTGCAACACACATAATACAGCAGTGCGCACAAGTATAATGATATCTACCTGTACTGAGCGTCCTTCATCGTGAATAAAATAAAGCAATGTCCCACACAACTGCCTGCTGCCTGGGCTGAAGATCTCTCCTCTCACCACATTCACCGAGAAATAAAGAAGCGTATGAATGGACACCAACCTATCATTACTCAAACAAACCACAGTCACAGCTCTCACGGGCTAATATATTTATATATCATACATATTGATAGTAGTTACAAGTCAGAAACAGTAATCGAGGACAATCTTGAACACCCTCAAAACATTACTGACACAGTCAGACCCCCTGGTGGTCTTTGCATTACAGTCTTGTCAGGCCCTAAAAGTGATGTAGACGACGCTCCGATTAAGGTGATAACTAAATCAAAGCCAGCCCACACCAGCGCAAAATTCTGTACTTCTGATATGATAATTACATTAAATATTCCATTAACTCCAACATTGTGTTATGTATGGCCATATGTTATTCTTGATTCTTTGAGATGTGCCCGAATATACCAGTTAACTTAATCGTGAGAGATTATCTTCTTCTTCTAATTTCGCATCCACTCCAAAGCAAAGCAGCATCACTGACAGCACTGGTCTCGTGACCCTTGATCGGCTACTTTTGTTTACCATCGCTTACGCAACGGCGAAGTGTAATCATTTACTATGCGAAATGTTACGTATTCATTCATTTACACGACTGCAATTATCATCCGATCTGGGTGATCAAACACAGGAGACATTTAGAAGTTGGCGGTGTCCCAGAGACGATGGCATATGGAGAGTATTGGGAGACACACAGACCTCGTGACAGTGTAACACTGCAGTGTGATCTTACCGAGCTTCGTTCCTGGGTTACGGAGTGACATGGCATCCGTTCTTATACAAGCTATATGCAGACTGCGAGTATTTCTATTTCAGACCCAAATATCGAATGAGTTGCTTCTCCGGCACCTTGAAGAGAGCAGACATGTAAAGCGCTTCCGTCCTGGGCCAAAGATCGTCTATGCTCGGTTAGAGGCATAACTCCGCTTTTACAATGCATGTTGATTTACAGCTGTCGCTTGCATACATACTGAGAAAGGGTTGTTTTCCTCAAAAGCCCCCACTGAAAAGCGCACACTTTTTTTGGCAAAAATCGTTTTGTACCCATGTTCATTGTAGAATATGTAGGCATCATTTAGTAGAAAGCTCTACCAGGAAGCAAAAACAATCGAGCCGAGGCAGTGGGCGACCAATGCTTTGTGGGACGTGTGATCTGCATTTGAGAACTCTTCCCAAGGTTTCTTACTACTACATGGCTCCTGTAAGTTTTTTAAAAACTGGGTTTGCTCCACTAATGTTGAGGCACATCTGATCAAACAATGCCACCCAAAATCTGTTAATAATTAGTTTCACATCATAATGTTCCTCTCCTCTCCAGCCCAAACCCTAACCTCTCCAGGCTGTTCTCCACCTGTTCCCTAGCCTCACCACAGATAACCTCATAACATCTGCAAACATCACTGTCCATGGGGATGCCTGCCTACCATCCTCATTCAATTAGTCCATCTCCACTACATACAGTACCACAGTTCCTCACTTGGTACCCTATCCTATGCTTTCTTTAGGTCCACAATTACACAGTGAAGCTCCCCCTGACCTTTTCTGCACTCTGTTCATCAGCACTTTCAAAGCCCAACTGACATTACAAAGGCTCTATGCCAAGTGTGGCTGTTAGTAAAATGTATAACACAAATATTGGGGATGTGATGAGGATGCTGGATGATATAGTGAGCAGGACAACATGGCAGCTGGCGGTAGGAATGGCTGCACTGTCTCGTTGGCTCTGGCATTCAACAGACTGCAACTTGTGTCTGAGATGGAAAGGTATTACGTACAACAAGTCGTACCCATTTCAAATTCACATTGTGGAGTCTGGAGTAAAATTCCTCAAAATTCTGTCATAATACTGACATTATCCAAGACAAAGGTGACAACAAGATAAACATACAGGCGTAAGTAGGAGGAAATTGACAATTATTCCACAATCATGTCACATATATGCTAAACAGTCATACTTGTTGTTACTAATCATCGACAGCCAAACTCAGTCACAGTTCTTGGTGACACCCTACTTATTGATTTACCATGTCATGAAATGCACAAACGTTGTGGTCATATTACAGATGTCATTGTGTTTTGTGTATATGGTACTATTTTTTCTGATATGTCGATTTGCTCTGCTTTAATACGTCTATAAAGGAATTGGTCTTCAGTCTGGTGGGGAGCCAGTTCAAGTCAAGACTCAACATTTTCATTGCTCAAATGCTCATTGGATGTGCATAGATCACATCCCGGACCCACTCTAGGGTGATTTCTTGTGCATGCCATTCTATGTATGTATTCATTTGAAAACAACAGAGTTAGGTCAAATCTAATCAAAGGGGAATCAATAAAGAGTGTCTTTCTTTCTTTTTTTCTTTCTCCTGAGTAATTGCCTTTGTCATGATGAGTTAAGAGTACCAGTACTCGCCCCTTAAGGACTTTGGAGCTAAGGGAAGCACATTTCTGTCAAGAATAGCCACAATAAAAACTTAAAGGTCAGAGCAGCCCTTGTGAAATTTCTCCTTTTATTCATGTTTAATATTTCATTCAAGACAATTGTTTTTTTTGTTCATACCATTAAAACACATGTCATCAAAAGTGAACGTAGACACAACAAAATAGGTATGTACAACAAATGGTCAAAAAGAAAATACCCACATTGAGTCATGAAAGCAAATCACAAATATCTGGATAAAGTGCATATAAGGAACAGATAAGATGAATTCTTGGGGAAGTCAAAGTTGATGTCAAAATACAACCTAAATGTTTCAATCATAGAAAACCCTGGCGGAAAATGTGCGCTGATTCCATCTTTAACAAACTAAAAAAATAAAGAATAAAAACCATATTACCATATTTGCGGAGTTGTAAAATAAATTACATTTACTTACAGATCAGGAGGTGAAAATGGTGTTACAATCGTGGTCATACAATGACATTTTAGATACTGTTATTTTGCCCCAAAGAAGAAACATCTGGTTGAGGCCGCACCTAAAGGCATAAATTACACAATCAGATATGACAGAGAGAGAAAATCGTGTTTACTGGACTCTCTGTAAATAAGAAAATTCATACCTGAGGAAATCCCAGCAAACAGATTACATATCCGGCTCTGGAAACAGACAGATAATGAAAAAATGATCAAACATGTCAGTGCTGCTAGGATGACTTGTTCAGACACACAAGCAGGAGAAAAGACGGAGCCATAGACAGAGGACAGGACCAAAGGACATACCCCATCGGTAGGTCTTGGGTATGCCCATGTGTGTGACCTCACAGGTATAAACCTCATTCTTCTCTGGTTTGAAGGCCACACTCTTGGTCAGGTGGTAGTGCCAGTTCTCCTCAAAGGCCAAGTCTGTCTGCTTGGATTCCTCCATCACGATGCCATTCTTTCGCAACTCAATTTGGATTTCAGGAGGGTGGAAGCCGTTCACATGACAGATCAGAACGTTTTCCTTCCCAAAGTGTCCAGGCAGACGACTGTACACTTGGACCATGGCAGCCGCTGAGGACAGCAAACAAAAACAGTTAAAACTTCGTGGAAACATTGTCTGGCCCCCTCAGTATTATCCATTTAGCTTACAGGACCGTTGTTTTATTAGGAGTACAGGGCGGACATTTGAAAACAATGATTTAAATGAACAATTATCCAGCTAGTGTCTATGCCTCGGAGAGCAGCCTCGCTCTCAATACGGATGGATAGTAAGAATAACAGACATTAACTCACATTCCATGGCCTGCGCAGTTGTCATGGCTAAGAAGAGCAGGACACAGACGAAAAGTTTCATGATGACTCCCTTCGGCGAATCGTGCGATAAGGTTTGTACGTTCTACTCGACAGTTTACCGAGCAAACTAGAGGTGCGTATGAAAACGAAAGTAACTGAACATCTACAACAAACCCGCCCCTCTTTTTATTCCACCAATGGTAAAAATGGAGAAGCTGTTGCTAAGCAGGTTATTGTTGTTTGGCCTCGCTCTCTGATTGTCTGTGCGCTTCATGGAGAATTTTCTGAATTCAGAGGGAATTACATCTTATCACTTATCTTATCTTATGTCTACATATATTTGCGCTATACTGATGTAGAGCCTACTTTGGTAAAGTATTGTTCATGTGCTACTGAGTACAGTTTCATTCACTGAGTTTGTTTGTGTCTCTGAGTTTCCGTATGTCCGATACGAACCGCTGTGCTGTAAATGCACCACACCTGTACGGAGTGCGGTGCCACGAAAATTTGTTATACTGAGTTACTTTGTTTATTACCTACGCAGACGAATGGATAGATAGGACTAAAATGGTATGTTTATCTGTATCCGCGTTCTTAAACTTGAACACTAAGCTCCGGCACATTACTCTACTAAACCAGTTACATTCCTGGAGACAACATTCCTCTTGCTTTTAGAGAAAGAGAGAGAGAGGGAGGGAGAGAGAGGCAATTTGAGTGTCAATTAAAAAATAGACATCCTCCCTACCAGCGGTTTCAGGGTGTGTATTAGAATGTAACAAACAAGCTCCTGTTTTCCACCTTTTGCTTGTTGATTCTACAAACGAGAAATATTGAGGAACTGTTGCTTTGTAGATTTCGTTTTTATCTTGTGTTGTGCAAGAGCAACGTTGCTCGGTCTCTTTCTTACTTTCTTACTTTCTTTCTTTCTTTTTTCTTTTTTTCTTTCTTTTTTTCTTTCTTTCTTTCTTCTTTTCTTCCTTGAGATAACTTCTGTTGTGATTTGGCGCTATACAAATTGAATTGACTCGACTCGACTCGACTTTCTTTCTTTTTCTATGCTTGTGGGTGTCATGCATGTTTACGCCAGTAGATGACAGTATCTGTCCGGGCTTATGGTTTTCTGTATTTTTTCAGGAGGGTAAATCGGCGCAGGTATGCGCGCTGGGGAAGTCGGTTTTTGTCCTCAGGCTGGGTCAGAGTGTAGTGTTTCGTTAGCCGTAATATTCGTGTTAAATCTTTGAAACATGAACCGTAGATCGGCCAAAGAAATGGTTTGTGGTATATGAACAACTGCTTGTGGGCACAAGTGCCCTCACACGGACCGCTTAAGGCACCTGAGACGCATTTATATCTATTACATCTATTTATTTGTGTTGTTAGGGCTGCTGCGTGTAGTCGTGCCTCCTGATGACGTCTGTACGTCACAGGACGTCCTCTGTGATGATGCGTTTACTGGTCATCGTAATATCTGAAGTTTAGGTCTGCGCAAAATTTTCATAAATTCAGTATCAATATCTGGGACGTTTTGCGGGGATAGCTTTCACCGGGGACAGGTCACTTGAAATGGAGTCTGTGTCCGAATTCCGGGGACATCTGGTCACCTTATTGATTGATGATACGCAGAAATACGTAAACCGACTTGAGTGTTTGAAGTCGCGGGAACAACGCTGGACTCGGTGGAGTCACTTTGGACTCAGATGATTAGTTAGAATCGGCAAAAATGGATGCAACTATACAATACAGACTCGAGGGACTCATGAGCACGATCTCTTTCGCTAGTGACTTTCCGTAAAACGAACCGAATTTACCGGCATAACCCAATGAAAGTATTTCTGCGTTTCTTTGCTCATGTAATTGAGTGTGGGCTCCTGATGTTGCGTACATGCCGACAATGTAAAATGTTGGATGATGGAAGTACCCTGCATCCCGTTGCATATCAAGGATTATGCAGGATGCGTTGCGTGTTTTCACTGCGAATGTCAAAAAACACAACCTATTCGGATGTATGAGATTATTGAAAGTAACACAATTCAGGTCTAAAAGTTAATGAAGTCCAAGATAAATGGCCATATCAGGAGTCAGCAACCAGGAATCAGGAATATTTTATTGTCATTGCAGCAAATGAATTGTGTAATGAAACTAAGGTGCTGCACTCCGGTGTAAATGTTTCAAATAGAGAAGAAGAAGAGGAAAGGAGAAAGCGAGTTTCTATACACACAAAAATATAAACACACAATATGTACATTACAAATATCGGTATAACATTATGGATATCCGTATAAATAACGATATAATAAAAATAGCGGCAATGGCAATTCACGAGTGACCGGTCGAAATGGAGAATACACAATCGCTGTGGGGAAAAAACCCCAAATCAAAACAAACAGACAGACCGAAACAACGAACAGTCGCATTATAGACTGTCTACCAGTTTGGCCCGACATCTGCGACAGTCCGTGAAGGTAGCACGCCACATCCAATCTGTTCCCGCCCCCTGTACCATCACACAGACAGGCGCCACCAGCTCCAATGGACTTCTCCTGTCGTTCCCGCTGTCTTATTTCCACAACGCTGGAGCTACCGGGGAAATCGAAACTAAGATGACAGCTCCGTTAAAAAGTAAGACCTGCTGCCAGCAGTCATTAAGTTGGCAGTGTGGGAGTACGCTAGGTCGCTGCGCCGTGCTGGTCGCCCTCTGCGCCCTGTGCTACAGCAACTCCCTGCGCGGGGAGCTAGTCCACGATGATGTGTGGGCTATCGTCAACAACCCGGACGTCCAGGCGGGCTCCAGCCTCTGGAGCATCTTCCGCAACGATTTCTGGGGCAAAAGGATGGCCGACAACACGAGCCACAAGTCTTACAGACCGCTGTGCATCCTCACGTTCAAGTAAGCCCCTGTCGACACGGCTCGACCCCTCCTCACTCGGCATTCTCACAACTATGTCCCAGTCCCGAAGCTTAAAGTCGGTGTTCCTGCCGTCACATCATTTCGATGTTAGTAGTAACATTCTAGTTTCAAAAGGACACAAGTAAATGCTATTCCCGTTTGTTTAATTGCGACTGTGTATATCAAAATATAAGGAGTTTCACTGCATAGTGATAACATTATTTTGTGATAGAGGAGCAGTGTTCCTGCCACTCTCAGCATCTCAATTGCCTGATCAATCCATAATTTATATCACTATCTACATAGCTGCACCCACATTCCATATTCCATAGAATGCATCAGAGTGCAGTGCATAATATGCCGCACAGTACCTCTATCCTCATACACACACATACACAATGTACCACTATCTCTACTCAATATGATTCATGATATCCTGAGGTCCATCCTCAATGCAATGCATGATTGCTATACTACACATTGCTGTACACCAGGTACCACATGTACCACACAGTACATACAATGGTGAGTATTGCAGCGGAATTGCATCTCCACATATGGAATTGTGTCTTGTTTTTTTGCTGTATTCTCTGTATTCCTTGTGTATTTTCTATTATTTGCTGTTAGAAAGTTAGGTGCTCTCTGAGCGCCTTTTCTGTGCCGTCCTTTTTGAGCTGCCAGGGCTTTAAATGGCAACCTCCCACATGGATCAATTAAGTATCCACCTACTTACTCCCGCCATGTGTTCCTTGCTTTCATGAGCAAGTAGAGGAAGGTGTTTCTCAGCATGCATACTTGCCCCCCAACCTTTCAACCACAAGTTCCCTCTATTCCTTCCACTGCTCCCCATATGAGGTTGCCACAGCTGATGGTCTGTCTCCATTCCCCAGTGTCCTTGGAATCCTCAACTGCCACTCACCTTTATGCCTTCCCTCTCTACATTCATGTCTGTTCTCTACTCTTGGCCTCCTCTTGCTTGGCAAGTCCTTCACTAACACCCTCCTTAACCCGGCAGCAATCCTCTCCTGGCTGTTTATGTTTGTTTACCGTGTGTGTTGTTTTACCCGTTATACAAACTCTTTTGATATATTTTGGCATCAGCAAAGGATTTTCGTTTTGATAGTGTCTCAGTTTTAATGAGCAAATTCAGCTGGTCACATGCCAATAGACTGAAAAAAAACATCCACATAGGCACCTAACCCTAAAACACCCTGAATACCTACATTTGTGCAGAGGCTGAGGCAAATTACAAAAAAGAAAAAATGGCAAGCTCACAAATGTCATGAATCATGTTGACATTTTCATTTTGAATGTTAAAATAATGTTATTGGCTGTATATGTTCTAATCTTTTCTGAACAGTCAGGAAGACAATGAGTGAAATTACAATCCCCTCCAAGAGTACTGACGTTTTCAGTCTTTTTCCCTCTCTTTTTGTCAGGTTGAACATCTTGCTGGGTGGCATGACCCCACAGTACTTCCACATCGTCAATGTGTGTTTGCACTGTGCTGTAACCTGCCTGCTCATGCAGTCAGGTGAACGCTACGTGTTCAGAGAGTCACGACTGGCCTTCCTGACGGCACTTCTCTTCTCAGTGCATCCTGTTCACACTGAAGCTGTGAGTAACACTCAGTAGAGTCCAGACAGAAATGTTGGATCATACAGCAAGTACACTCAATCATGCATTGTGAGCTGAGTTAATCCTCCCAGACTGCAAAGTCAGACAGTAAATGAGATTTGGAATGTGTGTTCTCCTCTCATCAGCTGAAGCAAGAAAGCATGGTGGTGGATATCCTGACTCCAGAAGTATCTGGGGGTAGGAATTCTTAAATGTCATATCATATGCATTTTACTTATGCATCATATGAAGAATTATACTTAAATCCCACTACATAATCATTTGAACAATTTTAGATACCCCGGCCCTGTGATAAATGTACTATAAGCAGGTACAAATCAAATGAACCGCAACTTTAACAGTCTCACAAGATGGTGGACAGAGAATAATCTTTCACAGAACATCAGAAACATCATCCTGGACTTCCAAAAGAAAAAGGGGTACTTCTCAGTAAACCTCAACGGAAAGGAGGGAGAAACCGTCTCCTTCATCCAAGTTTACAGAAATTACGTCTCCATGGAACTCTCATTTGCACTTGTTTGAAAGGCACAGCAGCAGCTGTACCTTCAGAGGTCACTCAGGAAGGCCAACCTCTCCACAGAACTAATTTAAGCCTTTTACCCCTGCTTCATCGAAAGTCTCCTCACGTGCGATATCATTGTATGTAAACCAGCTACACTAAAGCAGACAAGGAAAATCTCCAGTCATACAAACATTCCAGAAAATCATTCAGTATGTCATTCCAGAGTTTGCAATGTAAATACATTAGATTGGATCACTGTGGCACACCTCCTTGAAACCGCACCTTACTGGGCCGGAAGAGTTAGATTGCCCCAATTGCCCGAGGAGCTATGTTGTTGGGGCATTATGCCTCTGGTAGCATCTGCCTTGGCAAACTGGTCCTAAACGAAGGGCCAGACAAAGAGCGGGTCAGAAGATCCCATGGTAACAGATGAGCCAGAATACCCAGCATGGAAGGACACCACCACTCTGCCCTGTAGGCAGGCCAAGTGTCAGAGACCCACAAGCAAGAGCTTGATAGCTGAGCCTTCACCCATAGGGTCCAGTAACAGGCCCAGCCCAAACCAGGCATATTGGCTTAACGTCATCCAGGAGGCTCACCATCTCTTCGAGGAACAGGAAGGATGCCGTGCTTTTTGGATTGAATTAAGACGGTATTGGTGGCCTACAGTAGATCCTCAAGCTTTTTGAACATGGAGCCGTTCTGCTTTGGCGAAGAAAACTTTGAGTCATGAACTTTGTGTTAAGTTAGAACAGGGATTCTCAACTATTTATTTCAGAATCTCATTCGGAGACACCTACTGCATAATCAAACAGATCTGAACCAAAGATAACTGAAACAAGTTTTTTTGTGTGTGTGTGTGTCTGTGTGTGTGTCTGTGCGTGGGTGCATTGGTTTGTGTGTCTGTGCACACAAAAATTGACATTTGCAGGTGTCTGGTGTGGTGGGCCGAGCAGACGTCTTGGCTTGTTTGCTGTTCTTGCTAGCGTTCCACTCTTATATGAGGTATGCTCAAACACAAACACACACACTGTACAAATAATATTTAATACAACTGTGTACGTCAAAACAAATTATGATACAGCGGAAAAATAAATATAATGACATAAGAATAATCTTATTTTGTAGCATTGTCTGAACTTTCAATTGCACAAAATATATATCTGTCTACAGGAGTGTAGCTGCCTGTGACATAGAAGACTCAGTGCCCTCCACGGTGTCATTGCCTTCCCTCCTGACCAGTTTATTGCTGGGGACCTGTGCGATGCTTGTCAAGGAAACAGGGGTCACTGTGTTTGGAGTGTGCATGCTCTACGATGCCCTTGTGCTCTGCCGCAAACCTTTCACTCGGTAAGCTTGAAGGATTTGCTACAACACATACCCCGGCAATGCGTGGCCCTAGCCACGATTTGCTCGCATATTTTGATCCCTTATTGTCTCCTGACAGCTGAAAATCCCCATGCCCTTTAGGTGAGGATGCAAGGAACAAAAAGTGAAAGACGATGCTTTGTCGTTTGTGCTTTACAATGTGAAGAAAGAATGTAATTGGACACCAAGAGAGGAAGTGGGGCACGGTGTAAGGGCATCAGGAGTGACAGAAAGGTAGCTGTCGGACATGTACGCGAACAGCAAGACAGTGGGAAAGAATGCAGTTGGAGTGAGAGAATGGTAGGAGAGGGCCACACCAGAGATCAGCTCTGATGTTTGCAAAGGACATTGAGAGAGGACGAGGCAAGAGAAGGACAACCTGGAGAGGTGGAGGTACACACTGGTGGTGGGGGACATGCAGTATTATCACTAAAAAGCAGCCCTAAGCTTGCATGGCCATTGACTGCTGCCAGTAGAATATAACAAATTGGAACCTCATCAGAACTCAACCTTAACAGCACTTGTGAAGAACATGATTTTTTGTCTATATTTTAGGCACCTGGCCGTCTGTAAAATTAGGGACCTCGCTCACAAGTGCAGCCCTCTCGTGAAAAGGGGTCTTCTTATTTTTGCATTTGTGAGTATATGGTATTCGTTCTTTCATATCAAATATGCATCAACATCAGTATACATATAGGTATTTGCACATTTTCTGCGAACAGTACATGTTACAAGTTGCTTTTATTTCTTTGTGATCTGTAGTAAGCAGAGAATTAGCATTTGTGAAATATGACTTCCCCTCACAACCACTTTTCATGTTTCAGGTCATTATGGTCATGTCATTCAGGCTGTGGCTCATGGGAGGGTCGATGCCTCTCTTCTCTGAACAAGATAACCCTGCATCCTTCTCCCCTCATCTTCTCACCAGGTCAGGAAACATACCCACTCGTGTTTTTTTGCACAGGAACACATGACACTTTTTTACTCTTAAGTTTTGGTTTCTACAGGGATGAGGTAATTGTAGAAATCTGACAATGTGTTAATAGTACAATTGCCTGAATGGCCCATTCCCATTCAAAGTTGGGTGGCGCCAACAGATAGTTAGACTTACTGTGGTATTCTTGTACACCAAGCCACAGGTTTTCAGTACACTATACAAGCAGCAGCTGCACAAACACTGGTTATTTTTTACAGTATATAGCATGACTGGAAACACTGGCTCAAAATTAATTTTGTGGATTAGATCCCCACACAAGTATCCTTAAGCATGTTACTGGATACTTCTCGCGCTTAATTTTTCCAAAAGCTGGTACTTGGTTGATATCAGGTGCTTCCTACTAACGTTTGGTCTATGGGCACCAAACTCTGCTGCTCACGGCCTGTTGTTGTGCATGGACATTATTAATCTGCATTGATTGTATGAAAAAGTGTGACCTGTTGGTTTAATGTCGAGGAAGAATTCATATAAATGATCGTGAAACCTGGTTCTTCATCTTCGTCTTTCTGAGCATAGTGTTTTGCCCTTTGTCAGATTCTAATGATTTGTCTCCCTCCCATCATTTTTTTCTCTTTTTGATTTCCTATCACCCGTCACTCCCAGGTTTTTGACTTACTGTTATCTGTTATCCTTCAATGCGTGGCTGCTGTTGGCTCCGATTATGCTGTGTTACGACTGGCAGGTTGGCAGCATTCCGCTGGTTGAGTCATTGGGAGACGTTCGCAATTCGGCCACAGTGCTACTGGCTGTGGTGATGGTTGCGCTTTCTCTCCATGTCGGCTCCACAATACAGGTGAGAACACAGAAAGTACACTGGGTCATGTCTGTGCTGACCCCTCATGTTTGATTCTCAAAATTACTGTTCAGTTGCACCTGTCTTTCCTTTCTATCTCCCTCTACCTCACACTGTCTCTCTTTTCTTTCATCAGGAGCGAGAGAGCAGAGAGGTCCTCGTAGGACTACTGTTCCTGGTATTTCCCTTCATTCCGGCCAGTAACCTGTTCTTTAGGGTGGGATTTGTTGTGGCTGAGCGCGTTCTTTACATGCCTAGGTGAGTATGAGTCAGAGAAAAACTGTATGAAACACTGAGTGCTTAGAAAACGATGGCATTGGATGAGAAAGGAAGACACAAACAGGATCCAACTTCTTTGTTGTCCTTGCTTCTCTCCTAAACTGTCACCAAAGTGGGTCATCTGTTTCAGACCTTCCTCGCAGTCTTCCCCTCTCTTCCTCTCGCTGTCTATTAGTGATTTTGGAGTATCTATACAATATCATGTAATTCATAAGCTCTTCACTCCAAATGTAACTCTTCAAAGTATGTAACTTTCCAAAGCATTTTTATACAATTGAATTCTGAGGTGCGTGTAAATAGGTCAGATCCAGATTTTCCAACTCACCCCTTTTCTTTTTTGTCCCTTTTGTCGAATTCCTTTACTTTTGTCACATGTTCGTCTCTTTGTACATGTACAATGTGTACTGTCTACCTGCCTGTGGTCCACCTTCCTTGTAACTGACTTTGTCCCTCCTCCCCCATCACTTCCATGTTGCATCTCCCGCAGCATGGGATACTGTATCTTGGTTGTCCATGGTCTGAGCCGGCTTTGTTCTATGTTGGGTCGATGGGGTGGCACAGTACTCAGCGTTTCCATATTGCTGCTCCTTCTTCTTTTCTCCTGGAAGACAGTCCAACAAAACCAAACCTGGCTTTCAAGAGAGGCCCTCTTTCGGTGAGTGAGGGCAGGGATACCAAAAACATAATTTGAAGGCTTTGAGCTTTTCTTTCACACACAGACCAACATAGAAGAAGAAGAAATCGTACCATGATTTATCCCTTTTGGAAGAACTACAAATTTTAGCAGACTGAGCTACTGCCATCACTGCTACACCCAAAATACACCCCCATCCAGCCCAGACTTAACCACCCTCTGTAGCTGTACTCGCTGGTTGTGATAAGAGCCAGGTTGCTCCACAAGAAGCAATATCTGCACAGTTTTTACACAGTCTGCGAGATTTACATGCTGACACACTCTATTTTCTTGTTTTACTCACTATCTATTGTTCCTTTCAGGTCAGGTATCACAACACTACCCCACAATGCCAAAGTCCACTACAACTATGCTAACTTCCTCAAAGACAATGGAAGAATACAGGAGGCAATTCACCACTACACCACCGCTCTTAGGTTGGAATAAGATTTACTGCACATCTAAATATTCATTCAATAGATTCAGTTGAGATCATCAATACATTAGTTAGAATCATCAATCCCATCATGAGATTGTGAGTTTTCTGAGTACTGATTTTTAATGTTTCTCATGTTTCCTCCTCCCTCCATCCTTTGTCTTCTTCCCAATCCCAGATTATATCCTCAGCATGCCAGTGCCTTGAACAATTTGGGCACACTAACGCAAGACCCAGACGAGGCCGAACACTACTACAGAAAAGCGCTTGAAATAAATCCTCAACACAATCGAGCTCTCTTTAACTTGGCAAACCTCATCAAGTAATACATGCACGCACACATACACATTGTTGACCATGTCAGTGTTGTTCACGCTGCAAATTCTTTCATCCAGATCGAAAGGTAAAGAGGAGGAGGCTGAGGCTCTGTTGAAGAATTCTGTCCTGTTTGGTCAACATTTTGCTGATGCTTACAGCAGTCTTGCTTCTCTCTATGCTGAACAGGTGAACCATGCAGAACGCACATACACATTGATTTATCCTACGAAGTGTTCAAAGCCATCTTAAACTGTCCATCAAATTAGATGTATAGGTCAGATCTATGTACTGTTTGTTTTTGGCATCACCTTACATATGTTCTGCAACATAACTTTGCAGTGAATATGAGACTATACATCTCTGTTCATACACGTTTGATATTATATATTCTTCCTCATATGGCTGCTCCCTTCAGGCAACACCACAGCATTTCATCTGATTTCATATTATAGATATTACATATGTTTACCTTTTTGCAATGTTCTCACAGTCTTGTCCTTGAAAATTCAACGTGGTCTGCACATATCACACACCTGAACACAGAAGTGCATGTTAAGACAAACTTGCATATACCGTCTGAACCACCATAGAGTCTGAACCACCCATAACAAATAATTATTATTATTTTCATTTTATT
>OMPJ01010079.1:18587-51449 GCA_900312935.1 Carapus acus
TTTTTTATTTTTATATTATTATTATTATTATTATTATTATTATTATTATTATTATTATGTATTATTATTATTATTATTATTATTATTATTATTATTATTATTATTATTACTACTTAATAGAATCAAAGCATTGCAATAATAGGATTTAGCTCATTTGAAAAATAATGGAATTGCATAAAATAGCTTATTCTCCAAGCTTTGTCCTCAGTGATTTAACACAGACTGTTTCATCATGCAGAGACGTTTCTCTGAAGCCAAAGAAGTCTATGAAAATGGTATTTTGAACTGTCCAGACAGCTCTGACCTACATAACAACTATGGAGTATTTCTGGTGGACATAGGTGGGTTGACAGCACTGACTCCCTGCATTTCTCAGATTGATACCTTAAACATATGTAGCATTTTACATGTATATAATGTAAGTATATAATAGTGATATTGTGCTAATTAGGAGGAGAGGTGATTCGATTTTTGCAGATATTGTTGTGCACTCTCTGGATTATTTCTCACAGAGACTGTATGAGGTATTGCGAGTGAATATGTTTTCCTATTTTCAATTAAAGGTAATCAATCTCAAAAGAAAACGGCTGACCTACGGAGAGCCGTGACCCAATGTTCGTGACCATAGTTGAGGGTGATGGTTTAATCGTTGTACACTTGATTTTAATGTCTGTTTTCTGACTTTCCTTTGCTGTCTATCAGGAGAGGGGGAGCTCGCTATGGCCCATTACTATCAAGCTATTCATCTTAAACCAACTCACTATGTTGCCATGGTAAACCTGGCGCGGCTGCTGCGCTCCTCCAATGAAAACAAAGATGCTGAGACCTGGTACAAGAGGTAGGAGTAGAAGGAGCAGTAAATGGAAAAAGCGCTTCACTCTTATCTTTAAAAACTAGCAACTATTTAAGGAGTTGACCAACACGAAAAGATGTTGCAGTGATAAAGACAAAGAGACAATTATAATGTATTCAAAAGGGAACATAGGGGGAACTCAACACAAATCTGGGAACACATTTGAGCACCACGTTTGCAAATGTAAACATGGATACATACTGTTGAAGCAGCTGCTGACCTGGGTCAATGGAATGCCCCAGCCACTGGAAAAATATTTTGGTGTATGGCGACAAATTTCAGTTCTTTTGCAAGTACTCTTTAAAATGCTAGCATGTGGATGGCAGCTCAAAAGTTTGTGAACATCCTCCTACGTCCAGACAAGTACATAGAGCAACATTTTTGTGTGTATGCGTTGTTTGCACACGTGGCCCCAAGAGCCTGGTTGCTAATGGGAAGAAGCTGAATGTTTTGGCTGTTTTGTTGTAGATGGTGGAGAACCAGATGCCACTACGGAGTCATAGTCAGTGCCCCGTAGATGTCCTATGTCGTAGTCTGGCAGCATTTATTGTCCATCCCTAGATGGATGGCAGAACATTCCCAGCAATCCTCTCCACTGTCCTCACCACTCTTCGCCCTGACATTTGGTCTGAAAGCTTGTTTTACGAACCAGGCAGTGATCCAATCAGTTTGCAGGCTCTTAATATGATGAAGGAGAGGCTTGGAAGGGGTGGAGACACTCTTTCCTCCTCACCAGAGAGGCAATACTCAGGGACCAAGAAAGGGATCTGCTGGCAACCTCCATTTGCCTGTTACTGATGCAGGGTGGCTGGTGGCTAGTACAGGTTTTCTCCACTCCAGTAATGATGCGTGTGACACGTGTGTGTGTCCGCTTGTGAATGCAAGTGTGCCTGCACACAAGTGACTCACACATTGTATTTTTAGCCCAATGTTTTCAGCCTGCCAGTTCCATGTTTTTGCACATGTTCAGACCATGCTGAGCTACCCAGTAACACACTCTTTTTTTCCCTCCAGAGCTCTGCAGGTAACAACGAGGGGAGATATTCTGGCGCCGCTCGGGGCCCTGTACTACAACACAGGACGTTACACAGAGGCCCTGCAAGTGTACAGAGAGGCTGCTACACTGCAGCCAGACAACACAGATATCTGGCTGGCTCTTGTAAGGGACACACACGCAAACACATTTTTATTGGTGTATATTCAGTAGATATCTGTGAGGTGATCATTTCTCACACTTAAATTGTAGAAGTGAATGAAAGGCCATTACTTTCAGACTCTGCTGGTGAATTGAAACACCTTGTTGCAAGTTAGAGTTGGAGTAGATCATCCAAGCTTGCCCTAGTCAACCATGTCATGTTAGCAGAGACAGTGACATCTATAAACTCAAGATAACTAGTAACTCAAGAGGACAAGTGTCGCTAGAGCTTCTTTCCTCTGTCCCTGTTTTGATCTTGAATCAGCCAAGTGATGAATTCTGCTCGGTGATTTAAGATGATGTTGCAAATATTTCCATTGGCTGTGGCAATGAAAATAATACATAGTTTTTTCAATGAAATAGATTTTTTTTTAAGATGTTATGATCTGATCAAGGAGATTTTTGTCCAAACACTGAAAAAAATGTTTTTCTCTCTTTCTCAAGGCTCAGGTTTTGGTAATTGCAGGTCAGTCAAAAGAGGCTGAGAAGATGACCTTGGATATTATATCCAGAGAAGTCACCTGTATTGAATGTTATCGCCTATTGTCTTCAATCTATAGCAAGAGTGGCAACTACACAGAGGTGTGTGTATCTGCTATTTCATTGTAGTAAATGGTACATTATTTTGCAAAACTAAAATTAGTTAAAGTCTGTCCAAATCTAGTTCAAGACTGATGTTACCTCCTCACTCACTCTGGGTAATGTGCCTCTGACAGCGCTGGTGAATAGTACTCTAGTTTTGTCATGCCGTGAAAGATGTATCTTGTCTTACCCAGTGCCCCATGACCACCGAATTATTTATAGAGAAAGAAAACAGTGCTTGGACATCTATGTCTTGATCATCCTTGATCTCAGCAGACTACACAGACAGTAATGCCTGTTACACTGTCTGATGTCTCACAGGCTTTGAAAGCTTTGGACAGAGCCCTGAATCAGAGTCCACAAGACAAGAAAGTCAGAGCAGAGCTGTATTTCTCCAAAGGCAACCAGCTGAGGGAGATGAACCGACTCGATGAAGCCTTTGAGGTACTGCTCCCTTTGCTTTTTGTGTTCTGATCTGGCTCGCCTTTTCTGTCCTATGCACCCACTTCCGAGATCATTGTTAGGGTTGTTAGGCAGGTTCCTAAACATGTTTGTACATGTGGATGTTTTGGTGCTCACAGGCAAACTGGAGGGAATGTGAGGCTTGACCACAGGCCAGAACTACTTCAGGACTGGTTGTGTGACATGCTGAAGCAATCCACAGAGCTCGTCTGCACAATCTTTGCCTAATCTAGTGCCATAATCCAGCTCCAGTGGGGCGTCTTGAGCTGTCTTTCTATTTTATCAGTGGTAAAGCTCAGAAGAAAGATTTCAGATTACTAAAATATGACTTAGCTAAACTGAATGGTGTGTTATCCAAAGATAGAACAAACAAATTAATGAGGAAATCAGTCAGTTTTTATTTTTATAGCCCAGCATTGCATCCAAAGTTACTCAAAAAAACACATCCCGAGCTCTTTCTGAAGACAAGGAAACATTTAAGAAAAACACAGAAACACCAAAATCTCTCTGCTAACATTGAGAGGCACAAGCATAAGCAGCACACATAGACAGTTCAACTCCCTCCGACCTTCTCTGTACGTCTCCATCAGCACAAGCATCTGCAGTTACCTCAACCCTGCAGATCTCCCTTGTTCTTAAAGAGTGGCTCATCTAAGGTTCAAGGCAAGGGTGCCACAACTTTGTCGCCCTGGCCACAAGAGGGAGCTCTGACCAGCTAATCTATGACAGCTGTCTATTTCAAAGGATTCCAAAATCCCTTGACATTGATGTCTCAGAGCTTGATTGTTATATAGACAGGCCATTTTTTCTTTGAACAGCTGTTAGGTTAGGCCATTTTATATTTCTCCTTTTTGATACTTACTGTGGACGGTGTTTGTTTTTCCCAGAGTTACAAGAATGCTGTTGAACTCAAACCCGATCAGCCCCAGGCCTGGATGAACATGGGAGGGATTCAACATATGAAGGTAACATACAACTTCCTCATCATGCGGACTACTTATTGTTATACCATTGTAGTGCTGGCCGCCACAGCTGTGGTATACATTATTTTTTTGAGGCATGAAACTGGCCACAGCAGAAGATCTGTACCATATGAACATTCACAAGAACAACACAGAAACTACATATTTGCAATATAGGAAATTAAGTCTTGTGTTTGTTAGTGTATACATAAGCACAGAAAGTACTAAAACTGTACACCCTGCAATATAAATGCATGAAAGTATTGTCATATTACGTCAGATTATGAGTTCAGTACCCCAACCCTGTGTACATGTGCTCTGCTACATTTCTTAAGCCCTACCTGGAGATTTTCCAAGCTTCTTCCTAGATTGCTATGTGTCATGTATCATGTATCATTAATATGTGTATATGTGTGCATGTTTGTCCGTGCGTGCACGCATGTTTTTTGTGCTCGTAATTCTTTGCAGGGTGACTACGCTGCTGCCAGGGTGTACTATCACAGAGCTTTATCTCTCAGCCCTGGTTCCAAACTGCTGAAGGAAAACTTAGCAAAGTTGGACCGCCTCGAGAGGAAACTGTCAGAGGACGCAGAGAGTCGCAATACTTGATATTGTGCCATCAGAAGAATTCTTCATCAGTTATGTGGTTCTTAAAAAAGACTTGCGGTATGTGAATACTGTGGAGGTGAACGAGGATGATTTCAAAAGGTGTGCAGAGCATACTTGTCTATGGATGTGTACCAGAGCAGTGCTTGCGCTGCTTTGTTTTTGAGTATTTTTATATGACATTTATTTTTGATTTACATTTGTTCGACTCCCCTCTGTTAACGTGGATGACTTAGTGTCTCAAAAATCATATGAGCTAATGTTAAATGCAAATTTGTATTTCTGGGTTTCTTGCTACATATTGTACCCCAGTTATACCTACAGAAATATCAGCTTGTATGTCTTGCTAGAGTGTAATATCTATTCTTCAAGTTTTATCAACATAGATTTTAATGAATAGCAGACTTCCAGCCAAACTGAATTCTGCCTCTGACGATAATACATGTTAACATTTTACTTATGTAGTCACACGAATCTGTTCACCATTTAATTGAGATTTTGCTTACACATTAGTCACAGAAACGTTAACTAAGGCAAAAGTCCTCATTCATTCTCTTAACTGTTTGAGACCAATAACCTAAGTATATTTGCCTTGCCTGTCTCATCTTTTTCACCCTGTGTGTAGGACTGAAGACACATTTGAGTCTTGACTTTCACCTTGTTATGCCCCGAGATTACTGTGAATTGTGAGTTAAGCTGCACTGGCACATATTGCAAAATTGCAGATAGTTTAACGTGGAGCACCAATTTGTTATTGCATTGCTAGGTGGCGCTTGCATGTCTCCCCATGTATGTGTGGGTTTTTTGTCTGGGCGAATATATTTCCTTTCATCACCATAAACATTGTCTTTGTGTACCCTGCAACGGACCAGCAATCCGCCTCCGCCCCATGACAGCTGGGCTGAGCTCATGCCGATGAGGACAAAATGGGTCCACAAATGAATTAACTAATAGATATGTCGTGCCAAGCCTAACACTATGGCTACGGCTCCAGGCAGGGACAAAAAGTGCTGCACGAATGAGACTTTGTTTTCAAAGGAACGGAATTTTTTTTTTTGACAATTTCAGATTGTCACCAACTAAAATACTATTTTTGGGTCCAACAGTCTACATCTAAAGAGATGGTTTAGGCTTGAATGTTTGCCAAACTTGATTTAAAGGTACAAAATTGTAAAATATTTATTTATTGAGAAGTGCTCCATTCTGAAAATGAAATAAAACTTCAAAATGAATCTGTATTGTTTAATGTTGTCAGTGCATACAGTATGCCCTGTAGGTTGGATGCATGTCTAACCCTAACCCTGGTGATGTTTTGAAATTAGACATAAGCTTCAATGATAAAATAACATTACATCAAAATATTAACCAATATTTTATTTGTTAATGAATTAATTACAAGAAGGTACATGCATGGCATATGAGCTCAAATGGGCCATTTCCATTGATTGGGGGGGGCCTCCTCTATCAGTGGCTCCCATGGCTTCCACTCTGACATTTTCCGGGCCAGAGCCAGTTCACACTGTGCCTAAGAACACACACACAAAAGCATACACTAATGGAACAACATATTTTTTGATCAAATTCATGACCACGAGCAACTGCTGCTCTCAAGATGAAGATGAAAACATTGATATATCATATCATTCGTAATTTCTCTCACACACACACACAAGTATGTATGGATGTATCTATCTATTAATATCAGGATGTACCTGGAAAATGACTTCTTCAATCTGTCCACAGTTGATTTTCTTCTCCAGCTTCTCAACATCAGGCTCCTTTGAGGTCAAACAAATGGCAGTTAAACAAGCACTGGTGACACTAGTAGCAGTGTATGCAGGCTTTTTGTTCGTCACCCACCGTTTCGACAAGGTTGACACGTTCATTGATGAGCTTTTCTGTGTACTTTCTGTAGGATGCATCCTGTGGCATGGTCTGCAGGGACACCAGGATCTTTGAGTATAGTATCTTCAGAGCCTGAGAGAGGAAGGCCGATAGTCCGTTCAGTATTAAAAATCGGAAACAACGTGCAGAGAAACAAAGCAGAACATTCTTGGGAAGAACATTGGCTTTTTCATGTTTGGATAACATTTGAATAATGATTTTTCCTGACAGATTTATTTTTTCAGATAAAGAATGCTTTGCATAGTTAGGATTTCTTGTATCTTAACCAAAACAAAGACATTGAAACATCCGATTAAAAACATTTACTGTATATACAGTTCGGTCATAGTAAAATGTTGATTTGTCTACTCTGATGAAGACAGGCATATTCTTATTTCAAATTGTGATGTACACATATAAATGCGCATACTATACAAACGTAATATATAGTATGCATGAATGTATACAGGCTACATACCTCATGAGGATTCTGGGACACAGCTAACCCAACCAGACCAGTTGTCTGTTTCAAAGAAACAAACCAAGCATAAGTCATGATCACCATCCTGATTAATGGTACCACAAAGGTGTACAGGACATCATCAATACCGGACCAGCCTCCCTCCCTGCAGCCAACCCTCCTCTCAGCAGCCTGCACTACAGGTTTGAGAGGAGGCCACTCTCACCTGTCATCTGCACAAACGACCAACCATCCCCACCTCGACCCCTGCCCCGTACCCCACAACAATTACTTAGATCGTACAGCTTGGCTCCATTTATGGGGTCTGAAAATTAGAGGGATCGAAAATCGCAGTATATCCGCACACCCTCAACTTGCGGTTATGCAAAAGGCATGACAAAACAAGGGATGTCACCTTGGAGTCGCAATGTAAATTGATATCCTACCGTTAGACCGGTTTACATTGGATTACATGGCGAAACCTCTCTAATCCGTGTTGACGCAGTTTAAAAATGACCTTATCTTACCCTTTTCAGTAAACCAGCCATTCTTAAGGTTCTTCTTCTGGCCCTCTCATGTACCGCTTCCTCTTCTAATTCGAAGTGTATTGTTGGCTGGGGAATCAGCTTTTACGCGCATTACTGTCATCTAGTGGTCAGTAGCATACTACAACAGAAACGGGAAAAAAATCCCTCGTTAGATCTTTGAACTGCCACCAACACTCTCTACTCACTCTGAATACCATCTATCTATCCATCTATCTATCTATCTATCTATCTATCTATCTATCTATCTATCTATCTATCTATCTATCTAACAGACAGACAGACAGACAGACAGACAGACAGTGTTTCAATACGTATTACAATACTTGTTAAAAGCAACCCTGTCATTATATTTCGAAAACACACACACAAACAAAGGGGGTCTGGTCAGAACATTGTGTGTAAGAAAATAGATAAAGACTACAAGGCACAAAGGTGTGGTGAAATCATCAAAAAACATTGATATGAGTCTTTGGGTCGTGTCCAATGAGATTTTGAAGACGTTTTCATTGTTCTTTCTTTCAGTGAGTGCTCCTGTCTGGATTGGAAAGTCTCCTGACACTGAGAGAATGAAAAAATGTGTATGTTTTTCCAGCAGTATTTTGCACACGATCGGTACATACAGCAAGTTGCATTCATACGTTATATTGAAATAAAATTATCGATTGTATTAGTCTTTTTTTCGAGCGCATTTTTAGTGCGTAATCAAAGGCATTCCCACCTTGAGAGCACCACATTGTATCCTCAAATTACCAGAATTATTTTCCAATATTCCAATAATTTCCAATTTTCCAATAATTATTTGTCAATAATCGGTGCCACATAAAGTCTCCATGTCACAGCATAGAGACACGGAGGAGTGTGTCCTTTGCGTAAGTCCTTGCGTGTCCCTGACGTAGCTATATAAATGTATTGCTCAGCACCACTCAGGCCGCCCCTCAGTAACTGTTTTTGGCGTGGGTGAGTCTGTGAATCGTGGTAACGAGGAGTTGTCGGGGTAGCCGATAGGTTTGATATTTTCTGTAGCGCCAGTTGAGTCAATGAAGATATAAGTATATCTCTAAACTGGATTGTTTGAGGTGTATGTGACGCCGACCGGCATTTGGAATCATGTTGACGGAGAGTTGCGTGCACCTGGTGGGGACGCGGCCTTTTAAATCGAGCACATTTTCATCGCCAATTTGCAAATGCGTAATTCGCATATCTTAGTTGACCAACCCGAATGTTTGCTAAATTTATGTCTAACTAAGAAGAGCAAGCCAACATTTTGGAATGATTTAAATACAAATAACCGAAACTCGCTGAAGGGGCAAGATAAATACTGGCAAGTTTAGCCAAAAAATGGCCTAAATAAAATGTCTGTCGCCATGTTTCTCCACATCCAGGTGCAGAAAGTGTCCCATTTTAGACCTAAATGCTCAACTACATCTGTGAAGCTGGATTTTGAAGGAATGACAAAATAGCAGCGGTTGGTCACCATGGTCTTGGTGATTTTTAATTTTGATTTGGCGTTTTACATGAGTGGCGTTTCACATGCTAGCTCATAATACAGCACAGAGTAGCACATCAGCATATTGTGCTACTCTTATATAATGCATGTAACCCAAGTGGACAGGTGATATGCGAGTTTTTATACAGCTTCTGTGAGGAGTTGTGACTATCTGTAGAAACTAGAGTAAATACTTTTTATGTGCACACGATTCTATGCTATAGGATACCCTCATTTTTTCAGACGATTCGCACCTCAGGTCTGGTCAACTAGCGGCCCGCGGGCCGATTCCGGCCCTCTCGCACATTTTAGTGGTCTGCAAGAGATGTGGGGTGATATGAAAACGATGGGCTCATAGTCTTCAGTTAATGATGAAACTGTATATTTTGTGTGCATTTATGTCCTGTTTGCAGTGACTGGTACAATGATGGTGCTGTCCCCCTTTACCCAACATTGAATAGTGTCCACTTGAGTGCACAGATAAAGGAGGAGACATGCAGGAAGATGTAGCAGTGACCTCAAACCTGGCCATGCTCTCACCTGATGGGCTGAGTGCTGTGCAGCTGAAACATGACGTCTCTGCTGGCTACTGTGGCCAGGAGAATTACATTGAAGATGGTTTACATAGCCTCCACCACAAAGTTCGCAACTTGGAGAAAAAAAAAGTAGGATCATCAAATGAACAATTGTTTTCTTTCACATTAAATTTTGATGACGGAAAAGTTTCACGAGGTTTTATGTGTCAACAGCTTAAACTGGAGGAGTACAGGAAAAGAATGGAGCAGGGCGAGACGCTTAACAAGGATCAGATGGTGAGGGAGCTTTATGTTCTGATGGTGACAAGGACACGATTTGGACTGGTTCGAGAATATTTTCCATTTCTTTTTTAGATGGCTTTGGAAAAGTACGAGTGTGTCCTGCAAAACGTAGCGTTTGCAAGAGAGCTGCATGAACTCCTGGATGGCTTGACCCAGAATGTAGGGTTTACTGCTTGTGGAAATGTGTCTTTTCTGTCTCGGCACTTTTACTGTTGAAATCTACACATCCCCAAGCAGGCTGTGTATTTTCAACACACAGTCTGTATTTAACTGATGTGAACAGGCCAGGATTCAACTACTCTGGCTATGACTTGTAGTCTTTACAACATTTTTATACAGTAACTGTTCAAAGTATTGTCAGTTCACAATCCAATCCCATCACGCCCATTCAGATGGGTTTACAGTTGTTCAGTGGAGCAGGGAAACAATCATTCAAGTGCTGGCGGGCGACACTGAATGACGCCGCAGGCCACATTAGGCCGGCGGTCCATGAGTTTGACACCCATGAGGTAGATTGTCACCAATCGCGAAAAGTATTGGTTTTTCTTTTTTAATCTGACCAAATGCTTTTTATCATTTTTACAAGAGTCCTGCACTTATCAACAATTCCCTCCCAGGAAAACGCAATTAGTATTTTGCTAGCGCAGCCCCGTGGCTATTTTGCACCAACCATGGGAATTTGCTGATGTGAAGTCGAAGTGTGTGTGTGGCGTATCCCAGAGGTTTCACCCTGGGTGTGGATCCTCCCGTAGCTGGTCAAGTCTCAGAAGAAGGTGGTGAAGAGGGAGCAGGTGGTGAGAGCAGAGGCTGAGAGAAGGCAGCTGAGCACGGTGCTTCATATCCAACACATACTCCTCATGCTGCAGCAGGAGGACATCAGAAAAGACCTTCTGCAAGGTGACAACCAGGCACCTCATGTTCCAGCCCAGGTGCTCAACAGTCTAATGCAGCTTTCTACCCTTCTTGGTGTGAGGATGGATGATGGACTGAGGTAAGTCTGCAACATACATTTCCTAGAATCTTCCAAGTGACTGTATTATCTAGTGCAGATTTTGGAGGACAAATAAAACTGAAAGTGCCAGTCACAAGGTAAGAGACTTGAAATATTACAGGTCTTTGCTACTGACAATTGAGTCTAAAAACTGAAATCTATTTCGGAAATGCTTGCGTTGATCATGATGAACTTCATTTCATGTGAGGAAGTTTACAGTGTATACTTTCAATATAATTGCTCACTGCAAAATGATGTTCCATCTCCACTACAATATCCAGATAGTTGATTTCCATGTTTAAATGTGATACCTGGCACTAGCATATCTAAAGTGTTTTTGCAAAAACTGGCTTGGTGAGTTGTCAGTATCTTCTCTTGTCCTTGTAGTCTTGAGAAACAAATGGAAAAGTCAGTGCCTGTATATCTGGATCTTCTGGAGGGCAAAGACACACCAATTGCTGGATCCACATGTAAGAAAATTAAATGAATTTGGACTTGATCGAAAATGGCTTACGGTAGTTTCACCGCTGGCAGAATGTTGTATGTGTAGTGTTTCTTCTGGACAGAGGAAAGGTGCTAGTGAGTGGACGGTTTGCTTAGAAGGTGAAAGCGGTACGTTGAGGACCTAATGAACATGGAGAATGAGAGGGGGAGGAGGGCAGATAAAGGAGTCCGTAGTATTTGGTATGAGCCAGGACTTGAACCGACAAAGTGTGAAGACTGAGCCGCTGTCACTCGGCAGATGGTCTCATGTTGACAAACACTGGTTGCACTATTCACCTGAAATCTCGTCCATATTTCAGGACATGCCTCATGGGGGCGACGGATAAGGTAGATGGAGAAGCAAATAATTGTTTAAAATGGTTAATGCATTTCTCTAGATAAAGTCATGAAGGATGAGCTCACAAGGCTGATGAATAGCGAGTACTTTTGTTTTCCAATACCCTTGAGCCCGCCGGCAGCAATGCAAAGTCCTCCCTGCTCTTCTGGTAAGATCCTGATTTTTTTTTTGTCTAACTTTTCTAGTCTTAAATGAGTAACATTGATCATGAATAACTCATCAAAATCTCTATTCATTTTAGATGTAGATACTATTTAACCGGTACATTTGTTCATTGAATACACAAATATCAGAATTTTTTCAATAAGGCTGGTATGGTCTCTACTTCACACATTGTGTTCAACACACACATTGCAACATTGTCACTGTTGTGAGCGTCTATTCAAAACACATTTTTCCCCCCCTAGACTCAAGTGAAGTTATGCCACTCTGCTGTAAACAAGTGGTGAAAGCAATGTTCTAGATTCTAGAACATTGCTTTCACCACTTGTTTGAATTCAAAACACTGGCCTAGTTTTTACAAGGGTACTTGAATTGTCTCATCCCTCTTAAGATGGAACGACACCTGAAACAGAAGACTATCCCAAGCAGGTACGCCAACTAGATGTGAGACTGTGGTTCAGCTCAGGACCAGTTGTCTTCACCTGTTTGCAATTTGTAGTTTTTCTCCAGACACCACTTGAATGGTGTGGAAACGGCACAGCACATAGAGGAGCACGAGCCCACTGAATCCTGGGATATGCAGCAACTAAACGGTGGCAGTTCTCCTGAGGCCACACTTAACAAGTCATGGAAAGGAGCAGCCGCTTTTGTACCCAAACTCCTCGTCACGGGCGAAAAAACATTTGACAATGCCAAACAAGTAAGTTAGCAAGAAATTAAATCATATGCATCTAAATTCTTTTTCATCAATGTGGTGTGCAGCGTTGCTTTATTGGAAACCAATGCTTGAAGGAACACCTGTATAATTCACTTTTTTTGAGTGACCTCTCACAATCACATCACAATATTCCTGTGCTTTTCTTTCCAGACAAGAGCAAAGAAATCCCCAGGAGAGAAAAATGCCAAACTGGTAAGCAAGACAATTGTCAGAGCGAGTTTGTCTGTGAAATGATTGATAAATGTAAGTTATTGACAGGCAGTTGAAATGGGTGTTCCAGAGGAGGGTCTCAGCTGCTCATCTGCATTACCAAAGGATTCCAGGAGGCAACGCCTCGAGGATCTGCTGGCAACCATCCATGGCTCCTTCACTTTCCTGCAGGTAGACTGTTTCTTTAGTGTGCTGCTCTGGATAAAGCCTCTAGTTTAAGCTGTGTTTACTAGTGATGGATAATTTAAATATCCTGTCCAGGATTCCTTCCTTGACGAGGAGAAGTCTTCCTCTCAAAGTCTTGGCAGACCAGGATCATGGACACCGCAGTCGCCTCCTCCACTTGGTAACTTGTCAATGTGGTGGTTATGTGTGTTGATTTGAAACCAGACAAATGAAATGTACACATTATATGCAAGTTAAACCCTGATGTAAGTTCTTCACTTGATGATCCAAAATTTGTCCTGAGTGCATCCAATTCGTTTTCATTTGTGACAGTTGAGCTGAATAATCCTACCACATGAGTACCGATAATGCTTCTATTCCCCCCCACCCCCAGCTCCCACAAGTGAAACCAGTTTGGAAACAGTTGACACTCATCCTCATGTAAGATCCTCATTTTTCTTCTGACTCTCCATCCTCCATTATATTTGAATTGATACTGTTTGAGATCCATGTGTGAACAAAATGGCAGGTAGTAATTTCCTCAGGGCACTGAGATTTAACATTTTACACTAATTGACTTACAATAAAGCAATTTTTGTGCCTCAGGCTCCAGAAACGGATTATAACCAGGAGGCCTACAGTGCAATGACACCATGCACCCATTCTCCCAATCAGGAACGCATCCTCTGCACACCACCCATTCAGCTGGCATTTCAATCTGAACAGTTTCAGGAGCTTCAATCTGTAAGTCATGTCTGATATTTATACGGGCCATTGCCGGTTAAATGGAGCTGAATATTGACTAGGGAACGTAAAATGAAAAGAGAAGTTAATCTGGACTTGTGCAGTCCCACTCGCCAACTTCTATTGGACGATTTCCAATCTGGTTTACAGTGATAGTTGACTTTAATTTTGGGTAGTGACACTTTGTGTTTCTCTGTGAGAAAACATTCTCACCGATTTTACAAGGGGCAGTCAAAGTATTGCAACAAAGAAAACATGAGAACCAAGTGGCCACATGTAAGACTGAATGTTAGTAATTCAGACTGTCCAGGGCCGCCTTAGCCCTTGTCAGCTGGGCTGGGCTCCTGCACAGCCACAACCCTAGTGAGATGTGGAAAATGGATGGTTGGATTCGTAAACGAGCTTTAACAGTTGCCTACAATTTGTTTGTTTTTTGTTTTGTTTTTCTCTGTAGAGCTGTGTGGCCAGTGCACCAATGTCTGACCCCCAGTACAGTGCCGTCAGCACTCAAACCCCACCTGAGTTTGCACATTTAGAAGACGAACCATATGCAAGTATGTTCAAATTCTATTTATTTTCTCAATGTCTTCAAATAATATTCATTGAGGCTGATAGATTTTTTTCCAATCATGATCAGTCCAGATTGTATGGATGGGAGTTGTATTTCTTCACCTCTTCCGTGTTGGTTCTCCTCTCTGTTGAAGCCTGTTCTCCCTCATTCAAACCAAAATTCTTCCTACCGTGAAACTTTGAATATTGACTCTTGTCTCTTTTCTTTACAAGGACTGTCGCAGCCCTCGAGTTTTAGAAGTCCTGGACTTTCACCACATTTGGCAGGGGTAAATGTCTTCCCTTTTTAAAACTGAATTTTGATGCGATCTTGATCTTGCACATTTACGTAATATTTTCATTTGATATGGAAGGGTACTTGCACAGGATTTGTCTAGTAGTGTCTACACACACACGACTGTATATGGGAAGAGGAAAATCTCAACACAATGAGCACTGTGGGGAAAATGGTACATCTTCATTTATTCTGGCTACCTGGACCTGGCTCTGTTTTTTAAGCACTATTTTTACAGATTGCTTCAAATGGAACAGTTTTCGTGTGTGTATTGTTGAACAAACCAAAGTGAACTTTGCATAGTTGATACTGGTAAAGATCTGATTTGCTGGATTTCGGTGTATATTAAGACTTTCCCTGCTGCTTTCTCAGGACCCAGCACCCGAATATAGCTGCAGATGTGCAAGTGGAAAGCATGATTTCTCAGGTAAGACTGCATCAACCTACAAAACAGCACATTGTCATGAGAAGGAAATAATTATTCAAAATGGAATATCATAGTTGCAATGTTGACGGTCAAACTGGTCCATGGAAATGATGCAAACTGGCACAATATGCCAAAGTGTGAAAGTGATGCCGGCTTGATCAAGTACAGTGTGTGCAGGTGCAATAAGGAGGCTGCTAATCATCGCCCACTTGTCTAGATTGTGCCGACTGGACAGACTCGTCTCAAGTCTGCAACGCAGACCAGCTTGAGGATGATACTGGGGATTCTGATTGTGGGTATTCTCCCAAACTGTCCAACATGGAAGCCCAGCCCAACCCTTACGTCCACCACTCCGCCGTCATGCCTCCCATTCAGCTCTACCCACTCTCACAGCCACTGCAAGTGGCTTTCACAGCTTCTTCCACTGCCAACTTTGCTCCAGGCAATTTGGACCAACCAATTGTATTTGACCATCTCCACAGCAACCTGGGGGACACGTACGACACCCACAGCGGTCGATTCACCTGTCCCGCCAAAGGAATGTACGTCTTCTTCTTTCATATCTTGAAACTTGCCATCAACATACCGCTTTACATCAACCTAATGCGCAATGAGGAAGTAATGGTGTCGGCGTATGCTAATGATGGAGCCCCAGACCATGAGACGGCCAGTAATCATGCCATTCTGCCACTTTTTGAGGGAGACCAGGTGTGGCTGCGACTACACCGTGGTGCAGTTTATGGCAGCAAATGGAAATACAGCACTTTCTCTGGATTTCTATTGTATCAAGGTTGAGGTGCTTTGTTGTGTTTTAACTCAAACTAGTCATGATTTCCAGTTGATGGATATTTGGTAAAACTTGGCTCGTCTCACCACAAGATGTTTGACAGGCTGATTTACCTGAGTACTAATGCTGAGCTGAAGTGGGTGTTGTAATATGCCAGAACTCAGGCACTGACTAGAGAGTGAACCGACTGCCTTTATGATCAAATAAATCAATGAGCAATGACATTTGTGCTTGTCATTTATTTAACCTAACAACCTGCGTTGCATACAGATGAATTAAGTTTTCCGGGAGACTATCTGAGAAGGCAACAGTGTTGGTGTACATCTTTGGATGCCAAACATCGAACACTTGGCGGTGTGCCTCCCTTTTTCCTGCCCAGATTTCCCAACAGTTTCACCCCTTCTTCATCCTTGTTTACATCCACCCCAGGGTAAGTACCAGCACAGCCAATTGAGAACACCCCTGACCAACTGGCCCACTGCCACTGCTAAATAATTCTGGGGTTACTTCAGCTTGGCTCCAATGCTCCAATCATCACTAGGACCATAGTTGCCCTTAAACCCCACAGCTTCTTCAGCCCTTGATAGTTCTCATGCTTCTTGCATTCCTTCTTATGTCTCGGTCTATTTATTTTCCTGGATCACCAGGTCAATGGATCAACTACTTGGGATGGCTACTTCTGTTACCACTGCTTTCTTACATTGTTGTCTAGATCCGGACTGAATAGATGGTGATCCTTAACCGATAGGACTTAGTGGTAGAGGACAAACCACAGAAAAAAGTATCTATAAACTTGAAAATAAAACAGGTTGGTAAAATGAATAAAATGGCCCTTCTTCCAACCATAGTTGTTGAACAGATTTAATTACTCATTCATCTAAAACCTTTTGCTTAGCTCTACCAACCTAGCATTGCTCTCAAATATTCCGTTGCGTCTGATAATTGTGTTGCTTAAGTTTGACTACGGTTATGCAATAAAACAATTGGAGTTCTGTATCTTTTATTTATGAACAAAGGTAATGTACATTTTATTTAAGTTTCTCCAAAAAACCCAGACCCTACAGAATTACTTCTAAGTCAACAACAGAAAATAAGCAAGAAAAAAACACTAAAATTAATGTGTATCTGCTACACATCTGTGGAAGTCTGCAATGGGGATTGTAACCAAAACAGGTGAACCTTGATGACTGGCTGTGGGATTCTAAGTTGAGTTTCAACATGCTGAAGAAAGTTTGATGACAACAGAGGATTGTCAGGCTTCAATTTGAGTTTTATCATGGACAGGGTGAGATAAAATTCTTTACTATTGTGCTCATACATGAGTCACTGCACTGGTTGACATTGTGCACATCTTAAATGATTTGACATTTTAAAAAAATCTGAAAAACCGACCCAGAAAGTAATTTTGACTGCGATTCATCAATGAGTAACCCAAGCAACGTGGCACATGCAAAATGAGTGTTGTTGAACTCTCCTCCTTTTCTCAGTAGTCTCTCGTGTCTTCACTTGTTCAAATTTTGACTTCTTGTGAATCACTGGTGGCTTTCTGTAACAAGTGTAGCATTGTCGGATAAACTGGTGCAAACTCCTTCCCCTGTCGAGTCCTCACCAGCTGGACGTAAGCCTCAAGAGCACCCCTAGAGGACAGAGACACAGAGCAAGAGAAGTAGAGAGTGAGGGTATCTGTTGGTGTTACTGCTTAGGGAGGTGGAGACTGAGCATTTCAATCCAAAGTGCTTTACAGAGACATACTGGTGTTCACCTCTAATACTATACAACTCTACAGCGAAAAAAGACCAAATTCACAAAACAACAAAAATGTAAACAAATACTGGAAAAGATTGAGGACAGACAAATACAGTACAATAAAATTACTAATAATACTGGTGAAAAGAGGCTGCCAAGACAGATAACTGAAGACAAATATTTTCAATTACAAAATTAAGATCATTATCGTAAAATTGAGTGAAAAGATGGTTTTGATTTCTATTTATGAGTATGGTATGGTTAGATTTAGTCTCATTAGTCAGTGTTTATCCTGTTGGGCCGGTAACTTGTTTGGTTTTGGCCCCCAGGACTGAGTTTGACACCCCTTGTAGACCAGGCCTTACTACTGTCAGATAAGATTACTACTATCAGATTACAAATGGAACTTTGAGGCCAACTAAATTGCTGGTATTAGGAGGATTGTGTGATTTGTTTGGAGGATTGCCTCAAGAATTGTATCCTGAATCATCTTCGACACACTAAGATCTACTGTGCATCTTGTGTGATTTCAAATGAAACAATCATGTAACTGCTCTACACTAAGGTGAGAACTGTGAGGTGAGAACTACGTCGGAGATCCAGGGAGTACCTGATGAGTGGGAGCCGGTCCCTCTCAGACGGATGGTCATCCAGCCACTGGGAGTAACGTGTGATGGACCACTCTGCTCTCTGTCACAACAGATATTTGAGCATCTTTACATTCGGTCTTTGACATTGATTCATTTGATCAATATGGGTGCTTGTGGAGTTGATGATGTCCCCATTCAGTTGAATATCCAAAAACATTTTGTATCAGTTACAGTGAGAATATATGAAGACCTGGTGAGGTGACTTGAGTTCAGCAGGTGCTCTTGAGAAGAGGAAGTGCAGCACTGTGCTGTAAGGAATCAAGTCGCCCACCGCGGGGCTGCTGCTGATCAGCTCGCTCGTCTGAAACAGCAGTGGTCTGTAACACAGGGACACACAAAGTCAGACACAACAGTGCTGTAATCGAAGCAGTTCGCAAATCATAGTTGGAGTACTGGTGAGTGATTTTGTTCTCCATAGAACGTAACTTCATGGGATTTAAGATTTACAACGATACTTAATGGGATTGGATAATCTGATGTCACCATCAGAGCAGCTTTCAAGGAAATCTTTGAGATAAGACTAAAATGTCCAAAATCCTGATTCAGTGAATAATTTTTTTTCTGTAAAGCCCTTTGTGCCACTGAATGTGATCGTGAGTCTGCTGGGACGCGACAATGTTTCCTAACAGCATGATTAATTAAAATGTCAGGACCCCTGCAGGGAGGAGGGTTTTTTTCTATTGCCCCCTGTGGAGTTGAGTGGTACAGTTTGTGAGCATGGGCGGCCAGGTGCTCGTGAGTACACACACACAAGGCTTCCTCAGGTGCTCCTCATTTTTGCTTGTAAGTTGTGGATTTGTGTTTCAACCCCTGCATCTCATTTACAGTAGGTTCGCTGAGCGGTGGATTTGAGTTCGGTTTCCTTGTCTTTAAGTGGTTGGTTTGCCCGAACAATTTGTGTTCAGCACCTCTTCTCCATTGTGGTTAATTGAGTGGTACTTGTGCTCTCTTGGTTTCTCCAGTTGTCAAATTGTCGCATGGTTTTGTCGCAGTTGTGTTGCATTTATTTTTAGTACTAGTCTGTCTGCCTGTGTTTGGGTTCTGGACTCTTGATGTTTTTGTGCCTGCCTGTCTACCCATTTTTGCCCTTGCCAGGTTCTGGACTCTGTTTTCCCACGTGACCTTTGAAATTTAACACCACCGCTAAACACGTCCCTGCTCTGCATTTGGTTCTTGCCTCGAGACTCCTGACAAAAAAAGTTCCCCACAGAACACGTTTCATTTAAGATGTCAAACATCTTTTCTTCCCTCTCTGTGTTGTTTGGCCATGTATACCTGAAAGAGCGAAGCATCCTGTAAGGCTTTCCCAGTTCAGACACTCTCCTGCACAGAGGAGCCACAGCCATTTCCATCTGAGACACATAACATGCAAGAAAAATGAAGGACATGAAAACTTCAGATCTTACAAACTGGCCACCTGATAAGATGTCAACCCACCTGCGCAAAGTCAGCAGCGAGCCTCATCTTTCCACCCTCCCCCAGGGGGCGTAACAGGCTGGTGTGGCGAATGAATAGCTCGATGGCTCTTCTGGCGATGGACTCGGTGCTCTCGTAGATGAAGTCCACACACTGGAACTGGCGGAAGTAGTCGATCATCACTCTGTTGATGAAGCCCTGAAGCTCCTTCATGTAGAGGGAGCAGAGGTTGTCAGGTTTGACTGTGCTGTCCAGGGGCCTGCAAGATGTGGACACACACGAGCACACGCAATGTAAGCACACACAGTCTCCACAAACTGTTCCTATTTGTCAGCGATGCTTTTTTTTTTGGGGGGGGTTTGTGTCTGCATGCATTTTACCATCCGAATGAGCATGTGCCCCATTACAATATCTTTCATTGTTTAAAAAATAAAAAATAAAAATAAAACAAGAGCAACCTTAACGGCATCCTTTCTGTGATGACATCAATTTATGGCTCCTAGTTAGCGCTCAAATATCACAATTGTGATATATTAACATAGAGACTCGTACACAAAGAATTTCTACTATGGCCATCCACATGTACAGCAAAAATCAAACTATCTTAAGTCATAATTCATTGACAGATCACTTCACAAAACTTTCCAGTTTTTATAAGTTTGGAGCAAATTAAAGGACCAAATGTGTTGAGAATGAAAATGCAAACAGCTGAAACCGAGAATATTACGGAAATTTTGAGACTTACTATAAATAGCAAGTTTGTTGAGGAACACACTGCACTGATTTCAAGTGTCAAAATGTCGAAGTTACAAACACTGACAAAATTACACTAACGAATGCAAAAACAAACCTAACCCAGAGAAGTCTTCTTGGTGCAGCGTGATGATGATGGCCTCTATGGAGTCACTGACAGATTGCAAGAGAGGTTGCACAGCATTGCTCATCAGCACTTGGACTCCCTAAATCAGAACCACAACGTTAAACAGAGTAGGTCACAACAAGTTAAGAAAATTCACAGAAAATTGAGCCGTCTCAAAGTTTATTGTTTCCAAAGCCTGCATGAAAGACGATTTCCAGCTCCTCAACTTCGCTGACCACTAGATCACATCTCCCCAGTGTGTGGACTATTACTAGATAACGTTATCTCAGATTCTCTGACACTTTTAGGATCGACTGCGCACCCCAAAGTGAAAAAATATATGGATGAAATTTTCTCAACCCAACCAACATAAATAAGCCTTGATCTGCCCTGACTCATACAAATTCAAAGGACGAAACGCTCTCTTTTATACATGTCATCCTCTGACTGAGGCAAATACTGTATATCTTCCTGACTTCCATACAAAGATACATTAAGTACCTGCCTACCTAGTTATGTGGGAAAAACTTATCAAACTATGTTGATGTTTGGGGGTGAGAACCCTAATTTAACCCTAATGTGAGTTTGGTTAGAAGTCCACATCATCTGTGAGACTTGTTGGGTATAATCATGTCAAGTGGCAAGATAAGATGGAATATGATCACGTAAAATGGCAAAAATGGCCAAAGAAACACACTAAATGAACAATACTATATGCAATATATACACAATATTCCATGGGGACTTACTTTGGACCCTTAAATCTAGGACTTAAAAAAAACAACCCACACTGCACACGTGAGTGTTTACCTCCAGAGACGAAGTGAGGAACTTTTCAGCAGCTGATGGACACGGCGACACAGAAATGATCTGAAATACACAAACGGACTCAGAGGTTGATAGATCAAAAACATCTGATACAGTTCTTTATCTGTCTGCATATGGATATTATGTCCAATCTAAAGTTGTAAACATTCATTTGAAAATACAGGAAAAACTAGAGAAATAACATTTGATTTGAGATTTTAGAATCAAACCTTCTGCTTGTGCAGAAGTAAGAGCAGGAAAGACATTTTTCTGATTGATTTTGTAAGAACAGTTATTAAACGCATATTAGACTTTCATCAAGCAGTCTTTAATATGTTAAGCTAAAAGTATTCCTCTACCTTGGTCACACCCTGCTGGATACTGAAGAGGGAGTTGACCACAGCGATGTTCCTTCTCTGCCCCTCGGTTAAAGGAGCAATCACTTGGCTGGCATCAGCCTGAGTGCACAGCTGCCAACAAAAGGAAACACAATTGAGATGGTTGCATATCTAAACTGACAATAAAAGCTTTTACACACCAGCTGTTCGGACTTGACACAGAAGAGTTGGACAGTCTTTGCAGCATTTTTGGCCACAGCCTGTGAAAGGTGGGGGTCCACTGATGCCACGTTCATCTCACTGAAAAAAAGATATTTTTACATTTATAATTATTATAGGCAGAAAAGTGTTGTTATATGTGCCAATGGTGCCACTTTGATGAGTCAGAGGCTAAGAATACATTTTGGCTTCTAAATTGATTCCATGATTTATTTCTAAACTTCAATTGTTTACTTATTCTATGCTTCATTTTCAGTGCACAGTGACATTCAACTGCATAGCTTTTAAAATTCTAAAAGATTTTTAAAAAAAAAATCAATTCTGAAAAGGTTAGCGTGTTCTAACATTTTTGACCAGTGGTTATATCAATATGGATATATAGCTGTAGATATAGATATATATGTCTTTTTTATACATACTATTTTGTGCACACACACACACACACACACACACTCTGTATAAATGTATAAAATATATATTGTTATAAATAAAAAAACCTGTGTATCTATGCATAAAGATATGTATACACGCACACACACGTAAATGCTCACACATACATACATTCCTACATACATAGAGACATTTCTTTTCTGTGTGGTTTGTGACTACATCTCCTGTGAGGCAGAATGTCCTATAGGTTGCTCACATGCCTGCTAATGGTCTTGATGATGCTGTCCAGCTCATCACTGGAGGGTGGGTTGCGGCCCCCCAATGGAAAGACAAGATTGATGGGATCAAACAGTCGAGAGAGAGACTTGGAAAGGTAAGCCGCCTCATAGGGCTGGAGAGAGTCTCTCAGACGCTGCTCAGGGCTGCAGAGACAAAATCAAAATAACATGGATGCATGTATCTGTGTGTCACACAGACTGTAAAATGAGAAAAATAGCAATGGTCACTCTGAAAGTTCTGACTCAAATTCTGATGTACATTTTGTAACTCCATCAACAATCAGAGCTATGTAAAGAAAGGACATGCAAAACTCACTTGTAACCTTGATGACTGTGAACAAAGAGGTCTTGGTTGTCTATTTCTGTACTCGCAATGTCCAAAGCAGTATCCATTCCTCCGCTGCTTGCTAGCGCGTGGAGGTGGCTGTCCCCGTATTGCTGCAAGCGGCGCCACAGGTCATTATACAATTGTAGGAGCTTCGGATACTCGCCCTCTAGTGCCTGTTTCAGATACGAAGATGCTAAAGGAGAGAAAACAAATATGATTGTTTTAAAGAACAGACTGAGAACAGCAAGTCAGGTAGGTATGTACGTACTTTATGGATCCATTTATCTATTGACTCACGAAATTTGACAGTCATGAGTCTACGCAAAATGGAAGAAACACAGCCTAAAATGTGGATATTAATGACGACAGTAATGCCTATCCCATTTGACAAAATATTACATAATACACAGTTCACTACAAGTAAATCTAAAACACATAGAAGGACTGTCAGCTTTTTCATTTCATAAGGAGGACAATTCATTTAACAGGTAAGTTAGGATACATGTACAATTCTTAGAAGTTACAGTTACAATAACAAGACTTTTGTGAAAGAAATGAGTCAGAAAAGCCAGGGAACTCACCCTCAGTTGCACTGTGAAAGCCCTCAGTCAACGTGTTGATGACATTTTCCCAGAAGGTGTGCAGTATATCAGACTGACCGTCCTGTCAATAGATTCATAATGAAGACGGTCACATTTGCAAATACATCAATGAGATACATGCAATGTGTACACGACTTGAACAAAAACTGCAATGAATGACTAAAGAGACGATCAATTGTTACTGAACTGGCCTCACCTTGTTAATCTCATCAATGAAGCATACATGAGTGACAGGGTCTCTCTTCTTCACCAGGACTTTATGCAGGTGCTGCACCTACAGTAAGTAACGCGCAGAAATTAAACAGGGAGATGATGACTGAGTGAGAGGTAGGGAGAAAGAGAGAGAAAAACAAGAGTAAAAAATAGGATAAACCTGTCTGCACGCAGCACATATCTGGTCCATCAGTTTCTCCAAGTTGGTCCATAGTGCAGCACGAAAAGCTGCAGTGTTGCCTGGTGTTGGCAGCATTGCTCTTCCTGGAGCACCTATGAAGAAAGTCCTCATTTACATCTCCAACTGTCTTATACAACCTTTGTAGTTGATATTTACTACCCTAAGACTTACCTCTTGAGCTGACTGAATGGGTTAGACCCCTGATGTTCAAGGCGTTGCTAACATTGTCTTGTATGGTGGTCCGGTAACCCTCTACAATGACACTGATGGTCTCCCTCAGACTGCCCAGGTTATAGAACACCTGAAGGGCTGTGCCAACCTGAGTTGGATTCTACAAAGCCAAAAAGCCAAAAAGAGAAGGCAATGCTTTCAGTGACTTTATTTTCTCAAGTAGTTGTACTTCTTTCTTTTATTCTGTATACAGTATCGCAGAGAGGAACATCAGCTTAGCTGCAGGACCTGTGCTCTACCAGGATTCTAAGGCCGAATGTAATTATGTAGATACTTTACTGATCCGTTGATCTGGCAATCCCGGAAATACAACTAAGTATAGCAAGGCTGAACATCAGTACCTGTATCTCCATTCCCTGCTCAAGAAGTCTCTTTGCCTGGTTCTCCACTTCCAGTCGGGCCCTACTTATCATCAGCAAGTCACTCTCAATGACCTCAATGCCACACAAATCGACTCCTTGGGACAAATAGTCTAGAATTATAGGCAAAGAAATGGAGATAAAAACAGATGTTCAAATACTTCCAAGTACGTACAGTGATTAAATCAACTTTGGCATCAATATCTTATCTTTAAAGAAAGAAAACACTGTCTGTATGTTATATGGTATAATCCTTGATTTCCCGGATATAAATCTTTGTGCACCTTATTCCACTTAAACAATTCCCCCATCAAAAAGCAGAACTGGGCACCACACGTATTCCTTTGATCTGATATGTATTTGTAGAATTATTCCCTGAAAGTTTGGATGAAGTACAGGCTTGCTTTTCAACCAGATGTACTGTATCTGTTTACACTATTCATATTCATTCGTGGAAATTGAATGTGTTTGTTGTGCTTGCTATTTCTGCCTGCTTATCTAATTATCTATTTATATACCGATTTATCTCAATCCTTGATAATGAATGGCAGTTCATAATTTCTCTAGATCTTTTAAACGTCTCTGATTCTGGTTCTGAATTGTCATGATATGCCTTCATATTTCTTTAAATGACCGGTGCGAGGTGTAATGGTGTTTTGAAAACATTTGGTAGGGTACTGGTGGAAAACAAAATGAATGACGGCAAGTATTTTCAATGGGTGTAGTGGTGGGAGGAGACAAAGCCAGGCACACAGCGGAGAGGGAGAGAGGCAATAGCCATATCTCTTGCTTCAATCCATGTAAATGTGGAGAGCCTAAAACAAAACAGGAGTATGAGATCCATGGAACTTGATTGTATCTATGAGGCTCTTTCGTCCTCTTTCATCCCGTTTACCAAGCGGATATACATCATGTGTGATGCTTGATTTGGGTAAGCACAAGTAATAAACAAGGAAGGCACCGAGGCACACCAGAGGATCACTAAGGATCACCAAAATAGGTAAAGGATACACTTCCAGTCTAATGCTTTTGTATGTGAGACTAAATGGATGAGTTTCGTGAATAAGTATAAAGTTAATATAAGGTCCTGCAGTAGGACAATAATCCAAATTGCACCAGAAACTCCATATCGGATTAAAGAAACCAAAGGAAGAAAGTCTAGATTTGGTTCCAAACTAGATGCTATATAACGGACGCGAATCGATAAGTGGTTCATGATCGAAAATCCTGCAATGTAGCCGAATTAAAACGGGCCACACAGCGGGCCAATACTCCATCACAACGTCATGAAAGACACATTACCAGTGATCACAAACACTTGCAAAGAGATATTATTGCCAAGGATGGCACAACTAGATACAAGGTTTAAGGGACGACCGCTTTTTCCTGACACGTCCATGTAGGTTTTTAGATTTCTAGATCGTAACCTTTTATGTGCGGATCAGTCCTAGAACTCTTGCTGCTTTCTGTCCAGAAAATGCATGTAGCCCTACTGCTGAAACTACAGAAACTACATCGTGCAACATGACTGCTCTCGACTCTGGAGACCCTGATGACCTGTACACAACCTATTCCAATGCTGTTTATTCTGTCGGCTTTAAGGTATTGCTTTGGCCAAACACACACATACACAACGTAGTTCTTCAATGTACTTTGCTGAACATTTTGTGATTATCCTGTACATTCCTCAATAACATCACACATTTACATTGTGTCTTGGCTGAGCACATGAGCATCTTTGGCTGGATACTGTCCCCACAATTAACCAAGAGCTGAGTCCCAGAATAGAGGGGAATAGCTTTTGAACCTGATGTGTGAATTTATTCCGATTAAGTCATTGTTACATGATATGCTGCCAGTTGAATTGCCCCTCGGGGACAATTTAAGATAAGCAACAATTGTACCCAATGTGTTAAACACATTATAAGTACAAATTACAGTTTAGAGATTTTCTTTTTCAGATTTCCCTGGCTGTCTTTCTATTGTTGGAGGTCGTTTTTGGCCTAAGCTCCAACCTTACAGTGCTGATCCTCTACTGTATGAAACAGGACTTAGTAAGCTCTGTTTCCAACATCGTCACCATGAACCTGCATGTGGTGGATGTGCTGGTGAGTTGTCCCTGAGTCTTTTGGACAAAACATGTTACCAAAATGAACTCAAACGTATTTCCAGAACTTAATCATCATGTAGCTGGTGTCTTTTCCAGGTGTGTGTTTGCTGCATTCCTGTGACAGCTGTGGTGACGTTTCTTCCCATGGAGGGAGCCCCATCTGTGATCTGTTGTTTGCACGAGGCCTGCATCTCCTTTGCAAGTGTAGCCACTGCTGCTAATGTCTTAGCCATTACTGTGGATCGCTACGACATCACTGTAAGGCCCGTGAAACGTGCGCTTACAATGGGCAGAGCAGTGGCAATGCTAGCGTTTATCTGGGCTGTATCGCTCCTCTGTTTCCTTGTTCCCTTCATGGAAGTAGGATTTTTTATTCAATCTGGTATGAACCTGACTAACCAGACAGCAATGGTCACAGGTGTTCATATAACGGAACACTATAGACAATCTGGTTTTTACTATCACCTGCTAGTGCCCATCCCTGTTTTCATTTTCACAGCTGTAGTAATGTTAGTAACTTACTACAAGATATTTAATACACTTAAGATTCGAATAGGAACGCGCTTGCGGCAGAACCCAATCAAGAAAAAGAATAATGGTAAAAGTAACGGCCCTTTGAGTACTTCAACCTCCACAAAGTCCACGAACGATTCAAAGAGCACACAAGAGAGAAGATCTGAGAGTGGGACTCTGGGGATGCAGGCATCAGTGTCTGTCATAATTGCTTTGAGACGGGCAGTAAAGCAATACAGGGAGAGAAGGGAGAGGCAGAAACGAATATTCAGGATGTCGCTTCTCATCATCTCTACTTTTCTAGTTTGCTGGTCACCAACGACTGTGATTAACACTGTCATTCTCAGCACTGGGTCCAGTGATTTTATTGTACGCCTTCGCTTGGGTTTTCTTGTCATGGCCTATGGAACCACAGTCTTTCATCCGCTTCTCTATGCATTCACTCGGCAGAAATTCCAAAGGGTTTTGCATAGGAAATGAAAGGAAAGGGAGGGTTTGCATTGGCAAAGGAGCCAAAGACAGACAATGTTGTCTGCCATTATCACATTATTATATGGCAGTTTTCCCTTCTACATTATGCCCATTGAGGTTTGGCCTATGAGGACACTCTCTACAATTTCATCCAACTTGATCCAGAGATCTTCTTTCTTTTTTTCTCTGACATGCATCCAACCTGAGCGCATACAGTGTGTGCCAATAACATTCAACATTGCCTTTCTATTTCTCCAACTCATGAGCCTTTCCACACCTCCACATCACAGAGTAATCCTTTGAGATGACTCCTTCCCATAGCAATAATAGTATTGTACAGTAGTATCTTGTGTCATAGTATCTTCCACACTGCACAATACTTTGCATTCCCCTCCAATGCTGAAAATTTCTATCTGGTCTCCAGCACACTTAACCGATCTACCCTCCCTATCTCCATCATATCAGCTAAAGCTATCTCTTTACAAGTCATTGTCTCCACATTTAACATCCCTGATCTCACCTCCGAGCTATAACCGATTTTTTTCCGCCACTGCCTCTGCCTTGTATCTGATTTATCTGTGAATCTTGTATTCTTTTGTCATTCACTATTGATTGTGTATAGACTGACCGCTGCTGTGTCTAGGATTTTCCTGTACCATGTTGTCATCCGAGCGTACAAATCCGGCAGGTGTCCTACTGTTCATTGATCAACTAGCACTAACGTTAGAAATTTCTAAGTATGGACTTTACTCGCCAGTGGGGAATTTCTTAGATTTCTCGTGTTAAACCGTCTGCCTAATTTATGGACACAACTTCTGGACACCAGTGACGAAGGACAAGTGACGAAATTGATGTTATCTTAAAATGTTACCTTCCAGAAGTGGTCATTGCCAATGAGCGCATGTCTTTTTACGAGCTGGAAGGTACAAATCATGGCAGTGGTGTCTCCTGTACACCACAACTTGATGCTCAACAGGTTGCAATCTTGAAATTGCGTCTTCTGATGTCCATTACATCCTCCATGGACTTCTTACAACTATTTCTCCTCTTGGTTTACATCAACCCCAGAGCAAAAGCACTACCAGCCAAAGAGCACGTTAGACATTCGCTGGATTAGTACAAACTGCATTTCCAGAGGCCACTAAATTTATAATGGGTGAACATACAGCAAGGGTTCACAACCTTAACTTAAGCACTTGTGCCACTCCTATAAGAAGGGGCACATTGGCAAAATTACTAGCATCATTTAAAATCAACAACTACAGATGATGCACTGTGTAGCCACTGTCCCGTCCCCATTTCACAGCAACCCACACCCATATATTCGGCACAGCAGTGGCTCAGTCTGTAGGAACTTTGTCTGAGGACTGGAGGGTGGCTGGTTCAAGGCTCTTCTCTGACCAAAAGAAGAATGGGGATTGGCCTGGTGACTGTCTCCTGGGGGTTCCGGTTTGCCTCCTGAGCACCGCTGCGGCACCCCTGAGCATCCCACGTGGGAGTGCAACCCCAGGTGTGACTCCCTCACTGTGTAACCCCTCCCACGTTGCATAGCGTGTTACTGTAAGGATGACGTGTATATTTGCACGCGTATATTTGCATGTGTGCAGGATTACCATCTATCTGGTAAAAAAAAACACAGAGAGTAACATCAATTTTCCCTTGAGGGGATTAATAAAGTACATTTCTTCATTTTAACATAATCTGCATCTTGACTTTACTTGATTTGCTCTTTAGTCTGTAGTCGCAGCTAATTCAGCTGACAATAGCCCAATAAAAATAAGACATTTGGGGAATTCCAGCCTTTGTGGACACAAGTTCTTAGTTTGGAGTTTCAGAGGAAGGCAAATGTACAGCAAATGGTGGGCAAGTAAGCAGTGAGTGTAAAATATGTGGTGTGGCACCATTGCTTGTTTCAGTTATGAATAAGAGAGCTCATGGGAGGGATTTTATCACACCTGTCTTTTTCTCTGATCAATGCTCATTTCTGGCAATACCACCCCCAGACAGGCAGCTGTGAACACTAACACATATTTGAAAGAAACGCCTCTCATGTCTCTCATTATCTCCTTAACGGCAGTATCAGTTGATGGAATTATGACAAATATTTATATATGCCATTAATAATGGGTGGATGGGCTACATGGTTGACAGGCCCTACATTCTTTAAAAACTACACAATCTATGCAGTAAATTTTTCAAAATGTGTGTATGAGAGAGGTGGCATTTGAAGGCACCTTGGTCCTCACAAACCTGCTCTGTCATTTGTAATACCGTGAGATAACAGAGTCCAATGAGAGCAATTGATGGAGGCATGGAGTCAGTCAACATCACCAAGTGTGCTGACAACAGAAGGTCGTACAAGTCCAAGCGACGTCATGCATATGCCAAATTTAACTGTGCCGAGAGTACTGAGATAAGATAAAATGAAACCAGCCTTTACTGTTAATATCAACAGTGACCTTCTGAATCTCTCTCATATTGCTCTGTTTCACTGCAGTTTGAAAGAACTAGACAAATCTACGCTTGTATGGGAGAAATTCACTTAGATCGCTGAAATTGTCGGGAAAATGGTAAAACTCCCCTCTGTGAGGGCTGCATCCTGTTTTTCTTTCATGGAAGTACAAGTCTTGACAACACTTGATGTAACTGAGCTCAAACTTAGCTACTTATTATTTACACAGATCTTTATTTGATCCATTGTCAATTATTGTGAGAAAGAATCACCATTCACCTTACTGTCCAAGGTCACTACTGCAGGCATCAGAGTTACAACAGTGAAAATTACTGTTTACGCTTTAACTCTTAACTTAAAAACTTAACAAGATCTGTATCCCTAATATAATAGTGCCTCATGTCAGCAGTACCACCAAAACTCATGCGATATTGGTGTTTTTATTGATCAGTTGAGATACAGATGCATTTAGCAAGAGGTGGTCTGAATTGGTGGTCTACATTAATCACCGCGACTTGATGTCTTCCAAAGATGGCATCAATTCAGAAGACTAATTGGCTGCTCCTGCCATTTCAGGTAATGTCTTTGCAGCAACAGTTTAACTGTTGGATGGGCAACATAACCTGGACCCATGGTTACAGCACATTGCTGCTGAGTTACATCCCTGCAGTATGAAGGTGGTCAAGACTAAACACCATCAACTATCTACAGTTTTGTTGAAGTAGATGGAAATCAGCAATGCAGCAATGAATAAATAATTCCTTACCCAGTTCATTGAGACTCTGAGCAGCCTTAGATATTTCCCTGCTGCCCCCCTGCAGCTGACCCTGGAGCCTTTTGCTTAGGTACAGGATGCGAATAATTCTACGTAGGAGATCACAGGCCACCTACAGGAAATAAATGGGCACCACAAAGCAAGACCAGCTATTATACCAATATCATGTTGTGATACTCTGAGGAGGGAAGTATATACATACTGTACAGAGGAAGGAGAACACAAAGAGGGCAAGTATTTACATTCATCACACAACTCTGTGTTTCCAAAATAGCACAAGGTGAAGAGACAGGTCTGCTTGCAAGCTTCTGTTGTTACATTCAGTAGCATCAATGCCATCTTACTTGAAGTCTGGCAAGCTGGGTAATCCTTGCCACAATCTTGTTGTAAGGGTCAACAATTTTGGTCCTTATCCTGCAAAAAAAAAGGTGCAAGTTGATTATCAATACTAGAAGGCAAAAACCCCAAATGTGGTGTTGTACGTTCTCAGTGCTGAATCGGTCGGATACTGTATGTTCCTCAACTATTCTTAAGACAAATCCACACATTATCACAAGTATCTTTCATGAATGCAAACTTAACTTGTCAACAGTGGTGTAGTACAGTCAATATGATAAATGATATAACGTGTCATGTAATGTAATACACACAAGATAAAATAGATGCCACCAACTGGGCACGTCCGTAGATAAAATACTTTACGCAATGCAGCCTGGCCATGCAATCATGATTATACTGCATATGAAATGTTTTTTTGGACTGCTCCCCTCTAAAGTCTCCACAGCGGATCATCCTTCTCTTCTTACTTTAATCCGATGAACCACTCTGAAACTGAAACACTCTCACCAGACGATCTCAATCTTCCTCCTCTGACCTTCTCCCCAAACCACTTCACCTTAGTTGTTCCTCTGATGTGCTCATTTATAACCTCCTGCTCTGTCTGCAGTGTCTTAAACAGCGTCACTGTTTCTAAAGTATACATCATGACAGGTCTCACAACCATCTCGCAAATCTTCCCTTTCAGTCAAGCTGCAATTTCCACAAAGTGCACCTAAAACTCTCCTCTGTCTTTTGAGTTGATGATTTGAAGGACAGAGATGGGTGGAGAGGGATGATCTGCTGTGATGACCCCTCTAGGGAGCATCCAAAAGATGAGGAAGAATCAATCTTGTTTCAGTTATTTCAATCACTGCCCAGTATTCTAAACTATACAACGTGACATAAAATGCAACAAGTACATCAAAATGGTGGCGGTTAAACATCCTGAGCACTGCCCAAGAATCCAGCCCCCTCACTGTGCCATCTCGCCATTACTGCATGTTCATGTGTTCAAGGGCAAAAGATGCGATTTCATGCTTCATTTCATCCTCCTCATCTGTTTCCTCTTACAATGAAATTACCTTTCAACAGCTGCATGAAGAGCTTTTATCCTCGTCTGCATCATCTGAAGGACACCTGCAAACACCAGGACACGAAACAAAACGTAAATGTTAAGAGCGTTATTGCAGGAGACTGGCAAATATTCACCTTGAAAAGGAAACGTTCCCAAGGTTTTTAAATATCGGACAGAGGATGAAGAGAAATCTTGTGTGACTAATCATACGACGGATGTATACTGCCTTTATAGCTGCCAGGCAGCAGGAGCAGATGCAGACCACAGAGAAAGTTTGTGTATGTAGTGAAAGAGGACATTGGAATGGCTGGTGTATCCATTGACAATACTAAGGATAGGAGGAGGTGGAGACAGAGGAGCTGCTGTGGCACCCGTAATGATGACAACTTTCACATCTAATTATTTTCCTTATTGAATGTGGATAGGCTTCACTGTTCATCAGTCTGCTCTACCGTGTACAACACTGTCAACAGAAAATAAGTCTAGTTACCTTCAAGAGACTCTATGCCAGTTGCTTGAGCAAGTAAGTCTTCATGCCTGGCCACCACCTAGCAAGAGGAAAAGAAGTCAAGAGTTTGATTTAGTCATGTGTGTGTGTCTGAATTCTGTTGTGATTAAATTGCCAATTGACTAAATGAATTAAGACAAATATCTAAGAAAATTAACTATCTGTGTCAGTTGCAGCCACAGGCAGGCAGGCTTATGGGTTGATGGCAAGCTAGTAGGTAGGTAGGTAGGTAGGTAAGTAGGTAGGTAGGTAGGTAGGTAGGGAGGGAGGTTGTACCT
>OMPJ01010079.1:55835-74244 GCA_900312935.1 Carapus acus
CTTGCACGTGATCTTGCATGTTGCATGCATTTTGTGTTTCCCAATTCCATCACAGAGGATGTCAGCTGCGAGTTTGGCTCCTCGAAGTACTATGCCCTGTGTGGGTTTGGGGGTATCCTCAGCTGTGGCATTACACATACTGCAGTAGTTCCCCTAGATCTTGTCAAGTGCCGACTGCAGGTTTGTATGGAAACAAAATTAATGTACATAGAAGTCAGTGATGTTAAAATTCAGGCAGTAAAACATTGACAAACTCGTAAAAAATTACCTCCCTAACAGATGCAGTAGCACCTTTTTTTGTTTATACCTTGTAGTGCCAGCATGTAATGTAACATTAGTATTCTGTGCTTTTTGTTTTTGGTGTACCCTCACTTTACACCTTAATACTGAAAATCACATGATTTAGCCATTGTGTATTTGTGTGGCATTTACTTTTGGCACTCATCATGTAATTGATCTACAGTACAGAAAATCATAACTGCCGACCAGTTTGTGTACTAAAACTTTTAAACAAGGTTTTCAGTAACTCCCTTATTTTGAATCACCTGTGATTTCTATGTGCTATCGAATGCAGTGACATACGTTTATTGTAATTAATTTCTCAATTCCAGGTTAGCCCAGATAAATACAAGAGCATTGGCAATGGCTTTGCGGTCACAATCAGGGAAGATGGTGCCCGAGGTTTGGCAAAGGGCTGGGCCCCGACCTTTATTGGCTATTCCATGCAAGGGCTCTGCAAGTTTGGCTTCTACGAGGTTTTTAAGATCTTCTATGCTGATCTGCTTGGCGAGGTAAGAATGTGGTTCAATTTAAGATATGTTTTCATCAATCTATGTTTTGTGTTTATTCTTCAGTACATTACGATTTACAATCTGGGTTGTTTCAAATGGGCAGGTTTCCAGGCCCAGAGAAGCTTTAGAACACAATAAAGAACCACAATTCCTCTCTTTGCACCCTATCATACACTGCCTATGTCCACAAAGACGGTGAAATTCTTTCTGATATTCTTGATAATTCTCAATTGGCATTTTCAAACCAAAAAAAGGGGTTTGTGGTTCAGCTCACTCTGCAAGATAGTGGTCAGTCTGGTTCGAAAGCCCTCTCCCCCAGAGACTTCATACCTGCACAGGCGTGTCATCTGGATCTACTAGGTTTCCAACACTGTTAACTAATTTTCCTATTCTTTTGGTGCGCTGGCATTACCAGTTACCCCCTCTCCATCTCATTCTCATCATTCATGGAATCCTCAGAGGACTCCGTTCATTTTCCAAACACTATATGTCCACTCCCCATGTACCTCCACAATTCCTTCTTTTTTTTTTTTTTTTAATCTGCTGCAATCCTCTACTTCTTGTCTCTCTTAGTCAGCCTATACAAGTCCTTTTTTTGCCCTCTATTGTCTCCAGCTTCCCAAGACACCACATCTCAAGATGCACATGAACCTCGTTGAATTGTTGCAAATTTGAATATTTCAAAATTTGAAACAACTGCGATTAAGATGTCAACTGCTTGGGCTGCAAGAGTAAGGTTTTCTCATGGGAGGCTTTACTACTGTTCTTCCCAAATTTTGTCAGAGCAGGCCCAGTCTGTAATGGAAAGTGATCTCAATCAAACACTACTTGCTGAAGCACCGATGCATTTGTCAAGATTTTCTATTTTGTGCTTCCACTAATCAGGAAAACGCATATCTGTGGAGGACATCGTTGTACCTAGCTGCCTCAGCCAGTGCAGAGTTCTTTGCTGATATTGCACTTGCTCCCATGGAGGCTGCTAAAGTTCGTATCCAGACACAGCCAGGCTATGCCAACACCCTCAGAGAGTGTGCTCCCAAAATGTATGCAGAGGAAGGATTGTGGGCGTAAGTGAACACCGCACACTCAATGGAAGTCTTCACAGCAAACAGTGCTGCATCACAATTACAGCAATTGTGACTTGAAACCTAATTTCAGCAGTTAAGCTGCCATAAATTGCGACTTAGGATGATTGTCTGATGGAATCGATTAACATGCACAGTATTGAAATTTCCTTTTTGAGAAGAAAATGCAGCTGAATAATGTGTTTGACTGTTGTGCATGAAGTTATTTGTGTACATGTGTTGTTAAAGCAAAAAATCTGCAGCCCTAAATTGAAACACAAATATATGTACTTAAACTAGAAAGAAGCAACATAAAATCCTCCTGTACTGAGAACCAACAGGTTGTCTTGACCACCGGATTGCTTGCATACATACAAGCATAACTGTTTCACCTAGCTGGTCCCATAAAAAGATGCAATACTGCAGATAGAATGGAACATAAATGTGAGATTGAGGGTGTTTTGGGGGACACTGAATTTGGCAAATAATTTTTGCTTTTTAATGATCATTCTTCACTATCACACTTGAGTTAATGCAGAACATGCATAAATGTTTCGTATTGCTGAATGTCTTTCCTATGAATCTTTTTAACCCTGTCCCATGTTTTGCCTTTTAAAATCAGTTTCTACAAGGGTGTGGTCCCTCTGTGGATGAGGCAGATTCCATACACCATGATGAAGTTTGCCTGCTTCGAGAGAACTGTGGAGCTGCTCTACAAGTATGTGGTTCCCAAGCCCAGAAGCGAGTGCAGCAAACCTGAGCAGCTGGTTGTCACCTTTGTGGCCGGTTATATTGGTGAGTGATGAGGGAGCAATTCGTCAGCACACGATTTCTAACTGAATTTGTTGATAATTGAAGGTGAAATTCCCATGGAAATGCACACCTTGTTTTGCAGTTCTCTTTAGGGGTTAAAATGCTTAACCCCAAAATCCATTCTGTCAACACATTCTTAAGTGCAGTTTTGCCATCATCAGTATTAACACATGATTGAACAAATGATAAGCAGAGTTAATGTCATCGTAATCCTTTGTTTTTATTGCCCCATTACAGCTGGTGTGTTCTGCGCCATCGTGTCTCACCCGGCTGACTCTGTGGTGTCTGTGCTGAACAAAGAGAAGGGAAGTACTGCTGTGCAGGTGCTCAAGAGACTGGGACCCAAAGGTCAGTATGAAGATAATGTCGACAGCAGCGCATTGACATTTTTCCCGGAACACGCTCCTTAGATCCACCTCTGGAGGAGCTGTGCTCCAGGCTCTCGTCCTGCTGCACTGCCCCTCAGCAGCTTGATGGCTGTACAGTTGGAGGTGCTTGAGTCATTGGCGTGTTACAGCAGTGTACCTGTCCCTTAGCCCTCTTGCATCACTGGCATCTCTGCTGTTCTCAGTCAGAGACACTCCCAGTGCTGCTTGCCTGGGGGACGGACATTGTGCTGCACATACTGATCAATTAAATGTTGACAGTGTGTATTGCTCATTAATGTCTCCTCAAAGTTGCCAGGATTTTTTGTCAACTCAAAAATAAATTATCTGATATTACTCCGAAATTGATTAACTGTTAAGAAATTCTCTGAAGTGCCGAAAAGTTAGTTGGAATTATTGTTCCCTAGGTCTTTGTTGCACAAACGTGACAGAAAGACTTCATGGTATGTTCTTATGTCCTCAGGTGTGTGGAAGGGTCTTGTTGCCCGTATTATCATGATTGGCACTCTGACAGCCCTCCAGTGGTTCATCTACGACTCCGTCAAGGTCTACTTCCGTCTGCCCCGTCCTCCTCCCCCTGAGATGCCCGAGTCCCTGAAGAAGAAGCTTGGTCTCACAGAGTAACATCCTGCCCTAAATTCCACAGAGCAACAATTATAAGGCAAATTATGTACATGGTTTTTCTATATTTATGTACCTCAGCTCATATTGGCCATGTACAGAGCGGCTTCTACTCATGAACATTTGAAAAGCAGCAATGAGTGGTTATGTTGTCAAGAAAGCAGGAAACAGTTGAGATGCCTAGATTGAACCACCTGTCCGTAGTTAATGTGAAAAATCAAATAAAATCACCCCCTTGGAAAAAAAACCTGTCAACTTTTTTCGAATCGACTATGTAAATAGAATCTTACAGAAATGATATTTTTGTATTGACATTGACTCGATATGATATGAAGTCCAGGGGCCTCAGTGGTCAACTGGATTGAAAAGTTCCTAGATTCTATCGTAGGAGTTGAAATTTAGAATGTGTGAGTACAAAGAAAACCCTTGTTTAATTTTGGCTCAATGGTCATGTCTTGGAACTAGATGCAAGTCGTGGGTAGAGAAATTATTACATCCACCACTTCTGGCATGATTCAGTGTTGCTGCAGTTGCATGTCTCCATTCTCTTATTGAGATGTCCCAGTGGCCAAAAATCCCAGAGTGGACACAAGCTGTGCTCCGGGGTGGCTCTGGTTCTTTTTGTCTCCTGCTTCAACATGGCGTGTGAATCACGGAATAGATCCATCAGCATGTCTTGGGGAAAGCAGCTGCGGCGAACGTATCTGTGCTCTCGTTTGAACATCTGCATGAGGTTTGAAAACATAATCCCTGCACAATGCATGGTGCACCACATCTTCCAATAAAGCAAGACAGGCCATGGTACTTGTATTTCTAACTCTCTCCATGTTGTCCTGTCGGCTGTCTTATTGCTTGTCACACCAGTTATTCAAAAGTGTCTACAACAAATTGAGAATATCAGGAATCAGGAATCATTTATTGTCTTTACAGCAACTGAATTGTGTAACGAAACTAAGGTGCCTGCATTCTGGTGTAAATATTTCAAATAGAGAAATATAGAGAGGAAAGAAGAGAGTTTCTATATACATAAAATGTAAACACAATATTTACATTATAAATATCATTATAAATGACAAATATCCGTATAAATAACGATATGATAAAAATGGCAGCGCAGATGGGGTGGGAATGTTCGATCTGACCGGAATAGTGTAGAAGCTAACTGTAAATGTAAATGCTTAACACTGACCGCAGTGTTAAGCATATCTATTAATCTGGGAATACGTGTGAAGTTTCGTATTGCTGTTCACTCTCAACAGGCGCTATTTGTAGTTTCATTAACCTACCACTAGATGATGTGCACATACAAGGTCAGTTGTACTTCAGTATACCCACGTTCCTACGCCCAAGTTCATGTAGATGAATTCCATCCTTTGTGCGGTTAAGTTTGCATGCATTGTGTATACATATACTGTATTTTCCATATGCACGGTTGATAAAAGACGCCTTAAGTGTCTCCTGTCCAACTGGTACAGATCACAAATTAAGTAAAGAAATGCACAGATGCAGCTGTTTCAACATTGCATTTTGACAAAGTTGTGATTTTCTAGTTCACTGAAATAAAGCAGGCTGTCTGCTAGACATATACTTGGTTAACATAAATTAACTACAGTTTCATAACGTTTTTGTATATTGTTCAGTTCTCCCTTTCCTGTCTGTATCACTCTTAAGATGCTGGGCCTTTAATTTCCTGGATCGCCAGATAAGGATGCTTGTGTACCAGTACTTGGTACACGTATTTCCAGCCACCTCAGTGGAAGGCGAAAGCATGTCAGGCTGAAGGACTTCACGTCTGACACTGATCTGCTGCTGTAGACCTCGTTCTTGGCTGCATCATACCCAGACTCGACCACTGCAACGCATCCTTTACGGCTGATCAATCAAAGTCCTCAAATTTCCATTTCCCCACCCACACCCATTCCCATGAAAACATCACCCCTGTCCCTCAGAGCCTCTAGTTCAAAGTCCTCCTCACCCACAAGGTGAGCAGGCCCCATCACGTTGCTGAGCTGTACAGTCCGACTCTATGAGGCCGTATGCATTAATACATATTTTTATGCGTTATTCTATGAATCAATACATATTTTTACAGTTTCAAACTGTGTCCCTGTGTGTCCCTGTGATATCAGTGTGCTATGTGTATATCTCATATTTGGGAATAGGTTGTTTGTGGGCAGGTATTGTAACTGAGTGCACCCCCCTCTCCCCAGACACACACAAACCCATACGTGCAGGGGTGTTCTGTGACAATCGTGTGCTGCTGTCATTAGGATCCATTTGGTTGTGCGGCGAGTCTTTTTTTTCGTGAAAAAGAACGCATTCATTTCTGGTTTGGGTTCGCTGATGGTGGTCAAAGGTCGCTAGTGGTCATGGGAAATACATCACTGTTTGCGGAAGGTGGTGTAATTTCAGCTATGTGTGTTTTTTAAACACAGCATCAAGATCATGAGTAACAGAAATTGGATAAAATGTTTTCCCCGTATCTGTTTATCCATTTTCAGAAAATTCTGCGTGGCTGAGGCACACGTACAGCGGCTTTTAGGTATAAAAGCTACAGTGCCATTGAGACCACAAAAGACATTACTGCATGTGTGTTGTTCTATTCGATTCGATTCTATTCTGTTCTATTCAAAGTGCCAGTGTTTTCCATTGGGAGTTGTTGGCATGAAAATTTATTGACACTCACCATTAAAACAGGTTTCTTTGTCACCCTGCCATGTCAAACCAAAATGTGACATTGAGACAGAGGGCACGAGAACACCGACGACAACGACGAGCAATTGGTCTGCTCTCGGTCACATAACTCCGTCACATATCCATTCTGATTCATACGTGCTCCAACATCTAAAATCATGGAAACACATGTAATTTTTGTATCTTTTAACAATTAACTTAAGTGGTGGAGTAATGTGGCTTGCTTATTCAGCATCACTAGAGCAAAGATCTCTCTTTTAAAATGAAAAATTATCTAAATACACTTGCTTTGACACATCACTTTTAAAGAAATTTGTGTCACCTGTAGGATAGATTCTCAATTTTCTACCCATTGCTCTGTGTATACTCTATACTCTCTGTATTGAGGCCACACAAGACATGCATGTATACAAGCATGACACAGTGCATGTATTTGTGTACTCATTGTGCTCACAGCCTTTGTCCTTCTAGGCTCAGATTTCCGTGTTTTGGAGGTCGTGCTGTATTTAGTCACATGTGCTAGGGGCCTGGCTTGGCCCACCATGAGGAATTTACAGAGGGAGGAATCCATTCCATCGCTACCCAAGGATTGTTCTGTGAGCTCAGAGTGGGTGCATGCTCTGAAGTGGCATTAACACCCACGAAGGTCATGTTATGGATAAAGTGCTGCTATATTCAGAAAATATCACTGTATTCGTGGCTAGTGACAGTTCTCACCATGTTAGTGCAGCTCTTACGCCTTGGTTCAACAAGGTGTAAGAGCTGTTCCAGTTTCATTAACAAATAATGTGAAACTTCTTAATCTCTGACGCAGCAATTATTTCCTAGGACATTTTGGTCTATGCATGTCCTTTGCTATTTTGGTTTGCTTTTACCAAACACCGACTGCAAGAGCCTCTTTTTTTCATGTTGAAGTGGTCATGCATTAGCTAGACTGACCTTGAAAATTCCAAAGATATATATCAAAGGGTTCAAGATTTTTATTCTACCATTTGCGCATGGATCAGCGGTCCAGATACATGGGACAGAGCAAATATACAGTATATATATATATGTATATCTTTGGACAGATATATGTATATTTCAGTAACCTCACAGCTTTTACATTGTGTACAGATACCTCTGTACGCTTTACCCGCATGTGCCTGGAGTCTGGCTCCATTTGACCCAAGTGTACAGTCAACACTGTGGCAGCTTGGTTACATAAGTTATGATGGCCGCGCCTTTTCCACTGGCCACTTCAACCCAACTCTTCAACCCCCAAACCCTAATGCAGACTAATAATAGGATGTCTTTCTACAGAGGGTTTTTTTTTTTTTTTTTTGGTAAGGAATTAGCATGCTCTATGGTGACTAGTTGACAATGGTGAGTTGAGTGTGTATTTCCGTTGGATGTCAGGCTGTATCACCACCACAAACGTCAAACAGTGACACACCTCATTTGGATAGCCTGAAATTACACAGTATCAAATCCACCCTGGGGTTTATAGTTGGAAACAGTAATAGGCATATTAATTCCACATCAGCACCATCTTTTCATTGTGGTGTGCCCATAAGATGTAAAATGTCTATGTTGCATCAGATTTATTCTCCCTGCTCATAACAATTCTGAATGTTCATCAAATTGTATACACCATTTTCTTTAATGGTGGGTGAACAAAACCCAAACGTGATATCAGAGCAGATAAATTTTATAGAGATATCTCAAATATTTCAAACTAATGAAATGGCACTTGCTTAATCATATTGTAGATTTCACCATGGTGGCAGACAGAAGAACAAGGACTTGTTACAGAGCTTGAATTTTTAATTGTTGAGGAGCTCTACCTGCTCCATCTTCGAAAGCGCCTGCTTGAGATATCTTCTATTATGATTTGGATAAAATTGGTTTGAACTGAATTGACTTGAGTGACAGGAATAACCATATTTTCATCTGTAAAGGTTATGGATGTTTGTCAATCCATAACTGTGTAGAATGTTCGCTGCTCGTCTTATATTTACGTTGTCCTCAACTCAAATCGTCGAGCTCTGAGCCTCCTCAGACTTTTTGAAACAGCCTACTGAATGGAAAAGAGTCCATTGTTCAGGTGTTGCTCCGCTCCGACTATCCCATCGCGTTTCTCCTCCGCATTAGAAGCCAACATTGTTTGGGAGGAGTACCTACCGGGCGGTGGCTTCGTTTCAAAGTTGCCAACAACTTCCTCTAATGTGAACCGACAAGGTCACATTGGCACAGCCGCACCCCGCCTCCTGAGGCTCAGCTCGGCCGCCCGCTGTCGCCCTTCAGCTCCATTCTGCTCCGTTCCTCCCCGGTGAACGCCAGCCGTGTCCCGTCACAGCCATCTCATCTTCCCCTTGGACAGAATATAGAAGAGCATAACCACCAGGTAAAACGTGGTTACAAACGGCGTGCATGTTGAACCTGCAGAGGATTTCACTCTTCAATGTGATGAGATTAATCATATGAAATGTCTTAAATGTTGTCATTCGCTTCCACGTGTCACGGAAATCAAATACAGATGTAGCAGTCATACATCGCAATGGCGGTATAGTAACAGCATCTTTTAAACCATCTATCTATCTATCTATCTGTCTGTCTGTCTGTCTGTCTGTCTGTCTATCTTTACGAGTGTGCGTGCGTGTCACAATAGAAAACTAACGTCGTCGGTTATGTTTTATCCGAATGCTCCATGATTTACGCTGTTAAAGTTGTGCCAGTGGAAGTCAGACATGCTTTTACATGAGACAACACGCTTCTCAGTCAGCCCCAAAAAATCTTGGGCGTCACTGTGTAATTATACCGTTGAGACGTGCACTTAACTTTAATCCAAGGAGCATTGTATTCATGTTATTTGGGTGCCAAATAACTAGTAATGTCGTCGAACGACCTAGTTGGCAGCATGCCAAGTATCATCGCCATTGGGATGATCGAGTCTCCCGCCCAATGACAACCCGACATCTCATGGCAGCCTCCTATATGAAATTCCTGCCCTCAGAAAATCTCAATTTTTATTACATATGTCAGGACATTGGCAACCCTCCATATAACGTAACAGGCGCAATTAACAGTTGCAGTCTGCAACATTGCTCCATTATTACTGCTGAAGTCCTCAGTTTTGAGGTGGGAGATAAGAATAAGGATAAGAATAAGAATCCTTTATTGTCACCGTGACACTGTTTTCAACATCATTGTGAAAATACCTTTGGCAGCTCCACATTGTGGGCCTAGCAGCGGTCTAGCAGCAGGTAACATAGTAAGTATAACGAAAGACTGCACAGAACCTGCAGCATGTATTAAAGAACTACGCAAAACTGCGGTGTGAAGTGACTATGTGCACGAAAAGTGGCAATTGCAGTGGCAAGGGATAGTTGTGTGCGTGTGTGTATGTGTGTGAGTGAGAGAGAGAGTGAGAGAGAGAGTATGTGTGTGAGTGAGTGGCAAATCAATCAGTGTCGGGCGAGATGAATAGGGACGGGGTGATAGCCCCAACGGCCTGGTGATAAAAGTTATTGAGTCTTGTTGTTCTGGACTTGAGACTGTGGTATCTCAGGGCATGTCCGGGGAGTGTGGGGTCCAAGCTGATGTTTCTGGCTTTCTTTTGAAGTGAAGATGTCTCTGAGGTGGGGGCATTGTGGACCCTGTGATCAGATAATTTTTCCGTTAATATTTTCTCCCACCTATCACTTAAGTGCCACAGTGTTTACATATGAAGTAGTCAGTTCTTCTTTTTCTTCTGGCTGCTCTCTTCAGGGGTCGACACAGCGGGTCATCTGTGGGCTAGGCAAGAAATTGTGTCACGTTTGACAGAATCACCATTCCCTCAAATACTGTGCAGTATCAATAGCTGATGCAAAGTCTAACTGTGTTCAATAAAGATGTACAGTACCTGGTATCTACCTCTACTAATCCTGACATAAGAATTTGGTGAAGCTGTTTCCAGTGCTCACTATGTGCACAACAGCAACATTTGTAATCCCAGGTGGGAGTGATTATAATTTTCACAATTCCTCTTGTGATTTTTATATATTCTTCAGATGTTAACCATTTTTACATATAAGATTACATGATATGGAATAAGAGCGGTTTTTGAAAGGCTAATGGACCTGTTCTGCCGGCTCTGATATTGACATTTTTGTCTGCATTTCAGGGGGTCGATTTTGTTATTCTTATTTAATAACTCCCTGGTCATTCATGGTGTACCTGACAGGCTGCGACAAGGCAGACTTAACATGCTGTCTGGGTGGAACACAGCTTAGCCTAGGTTCAGTCCTGCTTAGCAAGACACATAAATCCTGTGTACCAAAGGTGTCAATTTTTCCTTCTTGCGTGCACCAAATATGGAGGAACATTTGTTTGTCAAACTCACTCATAACCTCCTGTTCTTCTCCAAAGGTCTGACCATGTCTTCAGTGCTCCAGAAGCTCATCAGCCCTGTGGCAAGTAGCTCCCCTGAGCCCCCCAGGAACAAGGTGACCGTGGTTGGGGTTGGTCAGGTGGGAATGGCGTGTGCCATCAGTATCCTGCTCAGGGTAAGACACACAAGAGCTGCATCACCCATTTATTTTATATTACACCCCGAAATGGTCCTCCATTTACACCATACCGTTACCATTTTTTTTTGATAATTTACATGTAACACCACACACCCTTTGAATCATATACATGTTTTACATGTGGCATATACACGTCGTTATAGAAGCAGTGGAATTCAAACATATGCCACTGATGAGACTCGTGCCTTGCTCCCTGCACCACCCACACATGTGCTCAATAAACATTAGAACCCATCCTTACAAACAGCATACTGCAATTACAATAACAATCACAATCAGAACTATTTAATCAAGAAGAGTTGTAATAATTTTTTATCGCTGCAAAAGCTTTGCATACTTCCTGCTTCAATAGCTGATTAGAATGTGTGTAAACAAGATATATCCCAATAAAATCATGATGTAATTGATAAATGCATAAAATGAAAGGCAAAATGTGCAAAACCTATACTGAGGATTTGGCATTTACCTCACTTGCAATGTAGTAATAAATGACAGGCACATCTCAATCTTCCGATTGTTTTCTTCTTGCTTCAAATCAGGACCTTGCTGATGAGCTTGCCCTTGTCGATGTCGTGGAAGATCGCCTGAAGGGAGAGCTCATGGATCTTCAACATGGCAGCCTGTTCCTCAAGACCTCTAAAATAGTTGCTGACAAAGGTACAACTAAAATGCACATTACCAGTACTTTTCATTCAACAGTAAATGAAACATAATAACAAAATAGGAAGTGTAAAAAAATATGTGGTGAATTACTATTTTCAATCTCTCTGGTGTCCCCTGACCTGCAGATTACGCCGTGACAGCAAACTCACGTCTGGTTGTGGTGACGGCTGGTGTCCGCCAGCAGGAGGGCGAGAGCCGTCTCAATCTGGTGCAGAGAAATGTCAATGTCTTCAAGTCCATCATCCCTCAAATCATCAAGTACAGCCCCAACTGCACACTCATTGTGGTGTCCAATCCTGGTACATGCCTTAACTCGTATATTAACATCATATGTACCGGTAATCTCTAATGAATCATTCGAATATTATTGAATTTTAGTGAATATTATTGAATTTAATTTCATAGTATTGTGATAGACAATTAGCCTCTGGTTCAAGGTGCCAGGGTACATCATGCAGTGTTGGCAGCTTTTTCAAATCTTTGTCTTATTGTCATCACTTCAGTGTGGTTCATTCACGCCTGGATTTTCAATTTTTTGCGAGTATAGGCTACCTTGTTTAAGATTTAAATGTGTGGCTTCTTCACTTCAGATAGTTTTAAGCACTAATTGAAGCACTGAGCATGTGAAGTGGAAACTCTGCAAGACTGCGTGCACACATTGATAATTGTATTGAACAAATTGCTATTTTTTTTTCCACACCCCACCCAGTTGACGTGCTGACATATGTCACTTGGAAACTGAGTGGCCTGCCCAAACACCGTGTCATTGGCAGTGGTACCAACCTGGACTCTGCTCGCTTTCGCTATTTGATGGCCGAGCATCTTGGAATTCACGCCAGCTCCTTCAATGGATGGATTCTTGGTGAACACGGGGACACTAGCGGTATGTCCTTCAGTTTAGTTCACAACGACGTTCCATTTCAGTGATTTAATTTGATCAATCCTTCACTCAATCCGTCGTTTGTTATGATTTTGTCACACCACATTTATGCAGCCCAGATACAATCAAGTGGTAAACAATCTTTGTAGTTGCCTCCACGAATTGAAGTATTTTTTGCCTTGACAAGACTTTGACAATAACCACAGCACATGTTTATATGTTTTCATTGTAGTTCCTGTGTGGAGCGGTGCTAATGTGGCAGGTGTTAACTTGCAGAAGTTGAATCCTGAGATGGGCACCGAGACTGATAAGGAAAACTGGAAGGCCACCCACAAGGCTGTAGTTGACAGGTATAGTTTATCTATATGGAAAGTTATTATTTCCTATATCTATTTTCTCACTGATAATTATTTCCTATGCTACTATTGGCCGAACAGCACATAACTAGTCCGACAGTACTGTTCTGCTGGTGCTCTTCCTCATACTTATGACTAGTCTAAACATCCTTATGTTTCTGCATTGCATTTATTATGATCAGTCCGTGACTACCACAAATGTCCAATGTAGCACAAAGGACAGCAAGTCCTCATAATCAGCACACAGCATGTGTCATCAACCCCATGCTCCATGCCAACCATGAAGCCCTTTACATGTCTCCAGCCAGAGTCTCGTTAAGAAGACTGTTGACTGTTGTTAGAGGACAAATATAGTTTTGCAGGACTCATGACTCCAATTTCTCAAGGATTCCAGTGATGAATCCTGTGGAAGGCCGGTTATCTTTGAGGCTGCTTTGCTCTTGGCCCATCTACACTGCAAATTGCAGTTGGAGATAGCAAATGGAACTTAATACACCTTTCTGTGTGTCTCAGTGCCTATGAGGTTATCAAGCTAAAAGGCTACACCAACTGGGCCATCGGACTGAGTGTGGCTGATCTGACTGAAAGCATTGTGAAAAATCTGAACCGCGTACACCCTGTGTCTACAATGGTTAAGGTCAGTGTAATTATGTGTAACTTCACCTCCAAACATACACACACGCACACTGCACAGCCAAACACCTGTAGATATCTTTGAATATTTTTGATTAATGTTGCATACAGTAAATATTATTTGTTTTTGTCATTATCTGTGTGTGACCGTTTACCTATCCCTAGGACATGTATGGAATCAATGAGGAGGTCTTCCTCTCCCTGCCATGTATACTGAACGGCAGCGGTGTGACTCGTGTGGTCAACATGACTTTGACGGATGCAGAGGTGGCGCAGCTGAGAAAGAGTGCCGACACACTGTGGGGAATCCAGAAGGACCTACGCGACATCTGAGTGATCGCATACACCAAACACAGCCATAGAGCTGTGCACATAAGTATCAACACACTCCCATGCTGTTAATCTTCATTTATGCCCATTTTGCACCAACACCTATGGCATGGAGCACTACATTGGCCACTTTCACATAGCTGAACATATACTGTATTTTCAAAAAGATAAGATGTTTTCCATCATCGTGTACCGTACTAACTATGAAACTGAAATGATCTACAGAAAACTACATTATTTTCAAGGGACTGTTTATGAACTCATGTCACAGGATACAAAATTATTTAATCAATCATTATGGAAATGTAATAACGATAAAGTCATTTGATTTGAAAATATACAAAGAAAACAAATTGTGTTGTGCACTGTTAACACTTTACTTGTAAAGATATATTGTTTGTCTGCAGAGGAGTAGAGGGGACAGAGCACACACAATGATCTGACTTAACTGAACAATTGTCAACTTAAGAAGCCTTTGTGTCAGTGTGCTCCATGGAAAGTTTTTTTTACATAAACATAAAGCCCCAGAATGTAACATCTTCCAGTATCCGCTGTCCTTCTTGATTTGCAAGCACTACAATAATTAACAGAGTCCTTGATCAAGTAGGTCCTAAATATCTATTGAATCATGTAGACATGAAGTCTAATGATGATTGATTTTGGTATGGTAAAAAATCAGGAGAGCATATTTTGAAGAGAGAGGAAATGTTTGGAAAATATGAAATTCGTCAGATATGAATTTTTGAGTGTGTACAATGTGTGATGATGGATTTGTGTTTGGTGTTAGACAGGGAATTATGCACAAGGAAATATGACAGTCACTGTAGTTTGTGTCTGATTTTAATAAATACCAACAATCAAATCTTGTTTGCTTTGTTTTAGCAAAAGTGGTACCACCCTGATATCCTAAGATGATTTTAAGCCTCTAGAAATTGAGAAAAATATTGTACAAACTCATGTGTCCATGCCGATTGATCAGCAGTGGTGTAAATAGTATGGTCAACATTTATGAGACAATCCAATATCTACTTTTGTGGCATTCCTCTCCCTCATGTGAGCTGTAACTTCTTGGACCTATACTGTGACTCGATCGTCTTTCCTTTGATATGGAAATTATATGTCGTAGAAGTAACTTGTTTTATGTGTTTTATGTAGGAGTACTCGTGAAATTCTCTCCATTGATATTGTTGAGTTTATTAACTAATCTCATTGTACTGCTGACACATCCCCTTGAGTCATGGTGATGGTTGAGATGACCTAAAAGAAGAGCATGTAACATTTCTGTTGTGCTGATTGAGATCTGCAGTTTCTTCTTAAACACATACAAAATAGATGTTATTTTTTCAGTCTGCAAGACTATCAGTGTCATTAAATTATCAGGGTATTCCGTGAGTTTTTTCCACAGTAAAACTAGGTCCAGAGGAAAACATGATTTTAAAGAAAAAGTCTGTCAACAACAGAGAGGCCACTGAAGCTTAGGTAGGCACTTCAAAGTCTCACAGGGGAAAAAAGGGTGATGTCCCTTTGTTTGTCCTTGCTCTTTTAACTGCTTTCCTATAAATATAACTGTCGAGTCGCTTCCCAAAGCGGAGCCCAAATGGGTTGAAGTTGAATTTACTCCTGCGGTCGTTGCACTGGAGCTGCTGGTCCTCATTCTCCCTAAAGGCAAAACATTGGCTGGGGTCTGCCGTCAGAAAGTCGCTGACAGTCCTTCTCCTTAGTGCAGACAGTGCACCCTCCGATGTAACAACTGCAAAGTAAGTGTAAAAGCATGTGTTTAGAAAAGAACAGATGTTTTTGTGGACATGATACCTCCACTTTGCACAGAGATATGCTGTGCATGTATCGGTGAGCAAAACTGAAATCGCATGATGTCCAAATACCTACTTCAATCAGAAATGATCATGCTTGCATCACAAAATTTGTAGGTTTGCAGAGAAAGATGTGTCAATGGATGTGAGTGGTAGCTTGTCCACTGTTTTATCAAAAGTGAGCCACTGGGAATTTTCTAGCGGTGCCTGTTGCCAGACTTTGCTGGAAAAGTTGTTGAACCAATCAAAAAGTCTACTTTAGCAATCTTAATTAGGGGAGGTTGCCAATATTTTTATATGTGTAATTCAGCATACTCAGTGCAGAGATAGTGATAGAAAAAAAATAGTTATATATTATATCGGTTGTTTTCGTTCTAATTAGAAATGGTCCAACACCTCATGTTAGCATAAAACTTTGAGATTGAGAAGATTGCAGTGTTCTCTCTATTTAACAACACATCCATCAGCTCAAGGAAACAATAGATCTCAAAGAGACTCATTCTACTTGTGATCAGGTAACATTTTGCAAAATAAGAAAACGATAATTTGATATACTGTTTTTGTTGCTCTTATCCATGCAGTGTCCCCACTGCATGACATAACGATTGCATGAGCATGGATCTGCTGTCTCAACTCAGGGATAATCTAAGTTTGTATATTGTCACTCAACATGCCTTCATTGAGAATGAATAAAAGATATATAGAATTGTTGATGGCAGCCTATGGAGTTAATACATTTTCACTATTAACCTTTGCCCTTTGTTTCGGGCAGAGTTTTCCGGACACTTACTGTATGTGTAACAACATTACAATTAGCGGTACAACTGCGTAAGGTTGAAATTGTCCAAGAGGTTTTACAACATTTCAAACAAGTAGAAGAGGATATTGACATTATTAAGAAGTGGTACTGCATAACATTTATTGCAGAGCATCACGGCCTACTCATGCTTTTAACCTTTCAACCTGAGCCTGTATTTTGCGTAGTCGTTGTAGTCACCTAAAATTTGGATATTTTCGATTTACAAGCAAAACCGATGTAATCATATACACACAGATGAAATGAGAACTGTACTACCAAACCAATACTTACCACTTTTAAGTGTCCTTGCAGAGGGGCGATATCCACCATGCAGACGCGTTTCTGAACTTTTTCCATTCTGATGGGCTATCAGCCCGAGCATCAACAGCAGTGCCAAAGTTCTCATTTTGTGTGATGCAAACCAGGTGAACTGTTTCTGTGAACACACACCCACACGACATGCACAGTGTTTATATTCCCACCTGCTGACTTCACATTACAACTCTCAGCCAATCAGGATTCCAGCCAGTCACTCACCGCCAACACTTTGCCCTCTATGGGGTGAGATGCTGAAATGTATCATTCATAAGCTCTTGGAAATGTTGACTACTGACTACCACATTTTGCTGCTGGAACATTTTCCATTACACTAAAACATCAACTGTAGAGGAGGTAAAAAAAAAAAAAAGGACTAAATGACAGTGGTGCATGTGGACTGAAATTCCACTCCTTATCTCGTTATGTCCTTATTATTAAACAATATGTAACTTCACAAAATACTGTACCATCACTCTTTTTTCAGCACAAAATGCTCAAACTGCGCTAATTACCTTATCTATTCTCAATTCTTCTTCTTTTGGCTGCTTTTCTCTACTTGTCTTAAATCTAGAGATGTCCGATAATATCGGCCGGCCGATAATATCGGTCCGATATTAGCATAAAAATTTAATATCGGTATCGGATTTTTTTTTTTGCTTTAAAACTGATAAAATAAAAACCGATGAAAATACAATAATGCTTGCGTTACACTGAAATAGTGCCTATGCGCTCCTGAAGCGTTCACCGGCGCACATATCGGTATCGGCTGTTATCGGTATCGGTAAATTGAGAGTTGGACAATATCGGCATATCGGATATCGGCAAAAAAGCCAATATCGGACATCCCTACATACAAACATACCCTGCAGGATGGACGCCGTCCCCTTCTCAGGCGCCACGCACGTGTACAGACACGTGTGGCTCTTGTACACTCACAAACACACACACACACACAAAAACACACACACGCACTAACATCGGGCAGATGAACACGCGTGTGGTCTGAGGCGTTTTTGCCATCATGCCTGTTGAAGTCATCAGTCAGAGTGACAGGCCAGCCGTGTACTGGGATGATGGCCAGAGATCAGAGGTTGCTCACACAGTGTACGTGTATGTGTGTGTGTGGGCGCGCGTGTATCTGTGTGTGTGAGTACGTTCCTGAGCACCGCACACCTCGAAAAGCTGCAAGTTACATACGAATCTGTGTGATGTGTTAAAGCAGAGACAGGTGTGAATGTGAATAAAGCGCGCGCGCACGTCCACACACACACACACACACACACACATACACTCTTAACGAGTCAGGTGCAGCTCCGCACACCAACACCTCGCTCACACAACCTGCAGCATGTGAGTGTGACATCCAGGCAGCACATCCACAGTGTCAGAGGAAGTAGGGGAGCAGTCAGCAGGTTAGGGAGTCTCTCTCACACACACACACTTCGTGGGTGCCTCGCTCAAGACTCTCAGGTGGAGTCTTGACTCTGAGGAGGCGACGTGAAAAGTGAGTTTACACTGCGTCAGTGCCTGGCAGCCTCCTGACCTTTCTCTCTCCCCCGTGTCCTCCCAGCAGGCTCGGCGCTGTGTAAGGATCTGCGGCTGTATCTGAGTAAGTGCTTCACTCCAGGCTGCGTGGACAGTCAGCTGCAGCAGGTCATCAGGGAGAACCTCTACCTTCGCGCCGTGCCCTGTGAGTC
>OMPJ01010080.1:9511-39812 GCA_900312935.1 Carapus acus
CCTCCCCCGCTAGTGAGCCGGCCTTACTCCGGTCTGAGATCCGGACTGGAGCAGGTGAATCACCGCTGGGCAGCCTCTTCACCAATCTGCGTCACCGTCCCCCACACCCATATGGCTCCACGGTGTCCTTATTTCTGCAGTGATGTGTCATGGACGGTGTGGGACTGTACATGCCGTGTAGATACGTGGACATTTTCGTCATAAGTTCGATATGTGCGTAATGCGCGTAAAGCGTGTTCAGTCCCCGTTCAAAGGCAAACACGTGGGCGAAGGAGAAACGAACTTTGATTTTGTGAACTCTTGCTTTTTGTGTTTCTTTTTTAAATGTAAGTAAGTGCACCGTGGGTTACTGAAGGCTAATTAAGAAAGATGCATCCAGAATTCGGTCATTGTCGGTCATTTGTTTCTTTGTACGTTTCTTTCCCTTCCTCAATCATTTCAATCACAAGAGCGTAAATATATTTGAGTGCATCACCGAAAGAGATGGTATATACTGCTATCATGTTTTATTGATGAACAGTCTAAAACAATCATGTTTTACGAGTCTTAAAAAGTTTGAATGGCGCTGTCCGTCATGTCATTAATCTGGGTCACTCCTCCCTCCCTCCTCGCATGCAAACTTCGCGCCTGCGCGGAGGAACGGCCGCCGCGTGCGTTTCCTCATCCAAATATGGCCAAACCCGCTTATGTGGTGCCGCACCGGATCTAATTTTAGCCCTGATGTCCACACACACACACGCACACACACGCGTTTATAAGCGCCGCACAGCCTGGGCGCAGGTTTGGTACAAGACTTCCAGAGCAGGACATGTAGCGCACAAAATGTAGCCAGTAAGTATCGATGTTAAATTGAGTCTTTATTGTGTGTAAAAACAAATCACCAAAAGTCTTACCACAAAAATGTGAAAAAAAGAATTGTTTGTTTTCATGTGCTGCAACTTAAGGAGTGCTTGGAAATAAACTGCTGGCCTGACTTAGTGCATCTGGTTGTTTTCCTGGTACACTTAGTAAAGATCTCCGTGGAAATGACCGACTAATTCTTTGCCGCTCTGAATATATCTTATCCCGTGAATCTAGGTACCCAGGGCGACTCACGAGCTTTGCTTCTTGTGAGATTAAATGAAGATGATGGTCTTTAAGTGGTTTTTCCCACAAGAAACTGCCCCCTCTCTCAAGGAATATACCTGTTGTCTTCCCCCCACCCTGAGGCCACACACCTCCATTCTGAGGAGTTTACATCTAAATGCTAGATCAACATGATGGGGAGACAATACAGGTGAGATACTGTGTTTTGAGAAGAAGGATTTCTAACCCAGCTCTTGCCTCTCAATCAAGTGCTGCTCACAAATACACTGATTATTTTCCATCTTGATTTAACTGATCTTGTATTTACCCGGAGATGTCATGATTGATTGATTGTTTCTCATTATTTGGCAATGATGGGGGCTCCAGATTGAGTGATTTATCATGGCATTTTGTCTTCACCTTTGGTTAACCTCTGCCATATGGGGGCGACCACCTTTGAAGCCATCTCTGAGCTTTGAGTTACTGCTGAATTTGCTTCATGTTTTTCAATTCACACGTGACTAATTGGTGTCCTGCCCCGAGCTGTGTCAGCACTTAATAAGTGATAGATTTTAATGCTTGGAAAAGTCACTGTACCTCAGGGTACATTTTCTCTGTCAGCAATGAGGCTGTACAGCAGAGATGCCTGTAAATTAACAACAAGAAAGTACACAAAGGTACATTTTTTTTGTCTGGTTAGTAATAATAAAAACAATATTGTACATTTACAAATTCATACACAGTAATATTCAACGTAGTGTAATAAAAAATGGGGATGTATTTTTTTCAAGAAAGAAACTAGAGCAGCTATGAAAATATTAAGTCAAATGATATATTCATACTATTTGATATGTTTATACCATGAGCTATGCATAGATTTTGAGTGGGATTTGTAGACAGATTAAAACTTTTGAAATCATGGCAACATTGATACTTGATTGTTTCAAAAACTGATTTGGCATTTTAATGTCCAGCACATATGTAGTGCTGTAACTATTTTTTAAGATATTGCTTAGACTGTGCTTGCACTTAAATTTTTCACTGATACATTAACTCATTGTGGTTAATGATTTATTTTCCCATCAAGAGCCTCGAAATGCCAGTAAACCAACTGTTGACATTGTTATTATCATTATTGTATAAGCAAGAGACACATGGTCAACTCCTTCATTAATCTGAGGAGAGATCCCCTAATTCACATAGTCCGTGAATATATGTGTGTGTGTATGTGTGTGTGTGTGTGTGTGTGTGTGTGTCGTGCTGGAGTTTCCACAAATACGCCTGTCATTCAGCCGTCAGCACCAGCGCACACATGCCGCTGGAGTTCTCGAAGTTGCGACAGCTGCTCATCTCCTGTGTCCCAACCTCTCAACCCTCCACCCCCTTTGCAACTTGGCCCAAATACGGACGCCAAACCCCTACAGGAACGCCCTCTCCCTTACCCCGCCAGGCTGCACCTCGAGGCTGATGTGGGATCAGGTGACGAGTGAGCATGCCGCACTGTAAGACTGTCACCTTTTACCCCACCCAGCTCCGGAAGGGGGGTGAGGGGGTTGATGGGGCTGAAGGGTTGGTGCGGTGGAGCTGACCACTGAGTCAGACCAGGCAACTGGGTGGTGGGGGCAGTTGGCGTTGGAGTAGGTGTTCGTCTGCTGGCGAGTGAAATATATTCCCCTTGACGCTTAAACCACTCTGGCTAAATTTACCCTGGCAGGGCAGGGCCCCTCAACTGCAGGCCAACCGCCGGCACGCCAAGACTGCCAGACATGCATCACAAGACCCCTTGACTTTCCCATCCCACACTCACTATCACCACCAGTGGCGGGGCCAGCCTGCCAGCTTTTTCGTAGAACGGCCTACTTTATGCTCAAAGTGTTAATGGAACACTATGAAGTGCCAAAACAAAAATCAATTAGTACTTTGACAGAGAAATTGTAACAGCTTGCAAAATGCTCGAGTCTGGTTGCAATCCAAATTAATTGCCACATGTCTGAGTTAGAAGGCTTTGGAGATTTGTGTCAATAATTGATGGGCTGGGTTGAGATCACACATAAAATGTTTGACGTTTGGTGGTGGTTCAGTTTGTAGGAAAGTGATTTTTAAGGATTTTAAACCTCACATTAGCAGTGAAACTAGGGTCTGTGTGGGCCTGTTTTTTCCCAGCCTTATCTCTGTGGCACATGCAACTCTGGCTGGGAGTTGTACATCTTTAGAGCAATGCGCGCAACTTCTGAAAAGGACAAGCAGTTCTTTTGGAAAGGCATTCACTCATCAGGCCAGAGTGCTGCGTTGCAGTGCGCTGTCACAATGGCAGACTTTGATTTATATTTAACGAACTGACACTCACCAAAGTCAGTGCATGAGGACGATCCGTTTGTGACAAGGACAAAAAGGTGAGCTGCAGCCATGTCTGTCTTCAACTTCCTCATTCAGCGCTCAACAGACTACAGTATTAGCCTGTGAGATATGCAATAGATATAGCATATCATGAGTGACAGGAGGGGTATTTCTTCAGAAAGGCATCACCCTCCCTCAGAACCTTTATTTAGGGTGCATAATACAGTTCCCAAAAAGTTGGGGATATAGAACGGGGAATGATCTTTGAGGATTTATGATGAAAAAGTATCGTAACTATGTACAGCTCGTAAAAGAAATGTCAATTTGTTTTGGTAAACTTCCCATCGGGAGAGCTTATCAGGTTAAGTTAGCACTGTCATGACAACCATTTCTTTACAAGCCACCACCAATAAGGTAAACAACATATACTGCATGTGGCACATCTGCTAAAACATTCATTCTTAACCATCTTTTTTTCATTAATTGCAATAGCCTCTGAAGGACAAGCCACATATCTAAATAATGAAATTGAATTGAAAGGAAAAACTGAATCCATAAACTAAAGCAAATTTGTCCTTGTGTCTGTCTCCATGTGTCGCGTGACCTCTCTCACATCACTATCTTGTAACAAGTCATAGTTGTGGTGTTAATTGACTTACAGTGGAAGCAATTCACAGTTTATGATCACGACAGTTTGTGCAATGCTATTGAAAAACAAAAAGGGTTGTGTTTGAGGTGAGTCAGTGGGATATGATACACACCAGTCTGAGCTGTATACTGCAATATGATGTTGGTGTGTGTTGGGGTTATGGAATTCCATATGAACGTGTGAGAAATGTATGTCCACGCAGGAGCTGATCTCATGTGGAAGAATGACAGGAAGCAGCAAGTAGAACGATTGGTTTCTTTATGTTGGGACAGAGGTCCCACCGCCCAGTGGCTGTTTCACGTTGTTGAACACAAGGTTTTGTTTGACACATTGTGCGTGTATACACTGGGCAGGCCAGAGGTGATTCATTCTTCTAGAAAAAAAGTTACACATGAGCATACAAAAGACAATTCCTCCGCCCTCAACTCTTCATAAGTTACATGATTAAGTATTTACAAATCAGAAATCGAATAGGCAGGAAATATGGAACCGGTGTTGGACATCACGCTATATCATATTTACAGGTCTATACACACATCCGCTGAAGGGCCCGTGTTGCTGTGGACAGCAGAGACAGAGATGAATATTAGTATTTGAAGAATAGATGAACTTTCTGATATAGTTCTGCCAGTTTAGGCTGACTTTTACCTATAAATTGTTTAGTAGAGAATTCTGGATGCTTTCATAGGCTTTGTTGTAGATTTCATCCTTTGATTTCATGCCATCCAGGTACTCTGTGGACATAAAATCTATTTAGTTAAGGAAAGGGAAATGAGGAATCGAGCTGTTGCTGTGGTCAGTAGAGCGGAGGACCATCAGTCAGAGAAAGTATTGGTCTGGAAAAGCTCAGTAGGAGTATGATCGTACCTATGCAGTTGCAGTTGTTGTCCATCTCTTTCCTGTGTTTCAGATACATGGGCCACACATGGCCGTCAAACAGGCCAGGGGGGTCAGGGACGGTGTATGTCCTTGTACTGCAGAGACATACAAGAATCTTATATAAAATATCATAACCTTGTAAGACATTACCTACATCTCTGGGGCTACGGCTAGAGAATGGTACCTTCTCCTTCTTTTGCACTCCTCGTATGGAATGGAAATATAGAGACACTTGTCGTACACGTCGATCAGAGGCCTGCGTATTAACAAATAAACAGTTAGAGGGTCAACGGTTAGACTATTTCAATAAGACCGCAGGACTGTATGATGGTGCGGTTGCAGAGAGAAGAGAGGGGAGGTGACCCACTTGTAATTGTAGATGAGGAATCCCTCAATGATGAGAATATGGATCTCCTCTTTCTCTGGGTCAGTGTCCTCGGCTTCGGGTGAGAGGTTGACACCATGAGAGCGCGCAAATTTTACAGGGTTCTCCTGCCAGCCCTTCACAGTGCTGATCATCGCCTCCATATCCAGGGCAGTGATCACTGATACACAACAAGGAGAGAGCAGAGAACAGAAAGGTTTTCAGCACAGGCGCAAATGTCAAACACCGATGTGCTTACACATTACACAGAAGTCGAGGATAGTGAATGTCTAGCATTCACAAAATCAATGAATTAGGTGAGTTTAGGATTGATTGGTTACCAAACTAAGGAAATGTGCAGGAGAGAAAAAGTATGTTACTGAATTGTTTTCCTGCGAGAAATCCATTCTTACCATCCCACTGCCTAAAGCCGTCCTCCCCGACTTCTATTTGATTGGGTTTCTGAAATACAGTCACCAATAAAACATTGCTGCAACCTAGTAATCAGTCCATGCTGATCACACCTGGACAGGACAAGTGAGGGACTCGTCTCCACCAAAAGTGCCTCGCCGAGGCTACACACAGGCTTTGTTAGTGTCTACAAACAGACATTTTCAGCATATGAGGGAAATCGAGGGAAAACTTTGTTTAGGAAGTAGACGTCTTGAATCGGATATTGGGGAAAGTTGTTCTTTCAGCAATATCTTGCGATTCAGAAATTGCGTCAGAAATCTACGCGTCCGCAATTTCCTTTAATTCTTGTGCATCATTTTGCACCCGCGTTGTTCTAGCGGTAGGAGCATTATCGAGAAGTTTATCCGACACAGTCAGCACGAATGGATGAGATCACGTCTGATGTTTTAGAAATAAACGATCATGGAGCACTTATGGAATGTAGCATGAAGAAAGACATCATTTGATTTATTAATGGAGACAAGCTAAGTAATGTCGATAAATAAGCAAATAGAGTGCAGGAGATCATGGAACGTGAAATGACAAAATTGGACTTTGAGTGGGGACGCTCAGCCCTTTCATTGGTTGTCCAGGAGACAATCAGCCAGATGCATTACTAGGCTACTGCTGAGACAATACATCTGCATGTCAGACTGGCAGTGTAATGCTGAGCATAAAAAGCCTTGCTTTAAGTCACCAAATATCCGGAGTCATCGTGGAATGTATATCCCGAAATATTCTAGCTTCAACTCTTGCTCAGTAGGACGTGATGAAAAATATTTACCTTTGCAATGCCAATGGCTTAAAAGCTGACAGGACAAAGACTTTGGTTGGCCTTACCTTGAAGAAGTCATCCTGATGCACCACACAACAATTGGGCAATGTCTTTAAAAGTCTATTTGTCAAAGTGGTCTTCCCACCGTTGGTCACTCTGAAATGAAGAGGATTGTGGGTCCAAACAAATTAGATTTCAAATGTCAAGAGCCAAGAACCACATTGCTTTTTTCCTAATGAATGAAATGAGCGACACTCACCCGCCAATGCCTATGATGAGCTTCATTTTCACTTTTTCTGGTTGTTGGTCACCTCTGGAATTCAGTAAGTAAAAGAAGGGAACCCACCGACCCTCTGCTAACTAACCCCCTCAAAGGCTGCTGCAACCTTCCTTTCCTCTCTGCCAAAATGTCCCCCCCTTTTACTACTTCATTGATAGACAATCTCTCCGCCGCGTATATAAAGCTCTCAGCTGAGGCGTCATGACCCCTCTGCCTCGCTTGGCCAATAGGCTCGCTGCCCCCTTCGCCAGTGAGGTGCGACCTTGTAGCCCACGGGACCGACGAGAGGAGGAAATAACCAGCCTCACATTTGCATGAAAGCAGATCCCTTTTTTTCTCCACCTGTTGCAGGGTTCACACAAAGCTCACACCCAGAACTTTAAGATATGGGGTCATAGTGTATCTGAAAGATGGCGAGGATATCATGGCAACAGTTGTCTTTTCTGAAGTTTGCAAAGCCACAAATACACAGTGACTAAGTGAAATGTGACCATGATGTGGGAAATTGTTTAATTCTGCCCTAGTAATAGTTTTGCACTGACCTATCCTTTTACTTTTACTTTAATCATATGAATGTGCGGTTGGGATCAGATGTCTGAATCATCTGCATTTGGGTGTCAATCAAATCCCTTGTGATTCAATTTGTGAGAGGGGAAATTTCCATGCGTAGACAGCTCTGGGTCAGCGGACAGCAGCAGGCTCCATATTTAGTTTGGCCGTCTGCTGCGTCACGCATATTTCTGATGCAACCGGTGGGAATAAGTGGCCCGGGGCCAGGGTTTCATGTCGCCGTGATGTCTGACACATCGGGCCCGTGCGACACTTTGAAGTTGAATTCTTATCGAACACGTCCACCCAAGGACATTTTAAGGTTGTGTTTATGTTCTTTGCGTTTATATTTGAACAGGTTCTCTCACAAGCGGCGCTTATCTGGGTGTTATTATTGTAGGCGTCAATGAGGTGAACTTTGAGCCGCGGTTATCGCCGCACGTGGTGTCAAGTTCGGAGCGTGGTTTTACATCGCTTTGACTATCTCATCCACACCATGTGTTGATAATATTCAGTGCACAGAGCAGCACTGCGCCACTGTGTTGTTGGTAAACAGGGGAAGAGGCAAATGAAGGCTGTTATAAACCGGCGCAAAGCCATGATCATGTTGCACCCAAACCACGCGGTCTGCGTTTTTTCAACATGAGATTTATTAAGATCTGGCATGCCCCACTGGATATTGTCATTGTGAGCAAAGTGGAATTTTAAAGAATTTTCTCTCACTGAAATCTGGATATTTGGAAATTAGCACTCCATCTCAAACTGTAAATGAGGATTAAATCAATGTAAGCATCATATTTTATAACTGTGTAGATGTACCGTAGTTGATATGCTGAGAGGACAAATGAATAATTTATTTATTGAATCAACGATACCTAAATACCTAGAACATTAGTATCACCACTAGCGACCCGAACTAATGATACCTGATGACTCATCAAATCCAATATGGTAGCTTGTAGATAAGTCGTTAAATAAAAAAGGCGAGTAAATAGATAAGACAAAAAATGATAAAATTCATACTAATATCAATTACTAATACTAATGAAATACTAATACTAATACAATGAAAGTGAATGAAATTTTATGCTCAATGGATTTTGAGTGATTGTTCGTCAAACCATTTACTTGAGTGCGTGCCCAGGGAGTGATTCCGTCAGGAGCAGCACTTTCACTGGGTAATCGTCCGGTTAACCTCTGTGAGGGGAGGTCGATCCTCCTGTGGTGTCTTTCCTTTGTCACGAGGCATCGGTGTTTATCAGACAAAGATACCATTAAACTCTGTGGGCAACGGGGGGATTGTGGTGCTGATGGCGAGCATAAATCAGAACCGAGTGTCTCTGCCCACTAGGAGTTGTCATAGACATTGTGGACTGATCACAAGCTCTGGAACCGCCGGATTGGAAGATAGACTTGAAAAGCAACGGACAGACAGTTTTTTTTGGTGCACGTGTTTATCTAATTGATTGATTTATTTACTTTTTTACAAATGGTGAATGGCACATTTTCACAAAAATCACTTTAATCAGCTCATTTGACTCTGTAGGTATCTTTCGTTTCATCAGGATCAATGTTTGCCTTCCTCCTTGTAAAAGTACGCTGTAAAACATGACGCCAAATGACTCGCAAAGTGACGAAAATAAAACGCGAGAGAGACTCGTGGGCAGGGGGGGTAAAAACAACCATGACACCTGCATGCCACTGGAATACGTTTGCATTTGCGACATATAACTGAGGTCAGGAGAGGAAGAAGGAAACGCCCATTGAAACCAAACAATAGCCATGCTTTTCATATCAAAAACCACACAGTAGTGCAAAATAACAACAAAAACACTGTTTTGCCAGTGTTGCCAAGGTAAGACGGACCCATGGATAAAACCGTCCAGTTCCACGTCTTTTTGCAGTGTTGTACTTGACATGCAGGGAGGGGACTTAATTACAAGATGACCTTGTAGGCTGCAAACCAGATTCAATTTCACATGTCAAACACATACACACACAAGTATGAGTTTGAGTGTGTGAGTGACACAGTCTTTCAGCTGATGAATCCACACTGAAGATTTAATCTTCCCACTTGAGAACGGTCTGCTCAGCCCGCCGCCTGATGAATGACATCCGGACTCCTGCGTGTGACAGCCTGTAACCAAGTGCAGATATCTCATTTCCCCCATTTTGCATTATATCGTAGGTCAAAATATATTGTGCGAGACAGGAACAGACACTGGACATTACTACCAGGGGTATCTTAAGAATTATTTTGACCTTCGGACATGTTTGACACGGGAGACAAGCTGCTAATGTTCCATGTAATACCCCATAAGTAAGGAAAACAAGATAAATATTTAAGTTGCTGTGTGCCAGTCACGTGCGGGTCAAAAAGTCCCAGATTGTTTCCATAGTTGCGCCCAACCAGCAAAAGAATTTGTCTATATGAAAAAGCTAAGCCCTAATCAAACAAGAAGTCGACAAAATCTGTCAAGCACAAAAGCCTCAAACTGGCCCCAGACTGCAGTCTCTCTGCTACCTTGTCCTCCATTACTGCCCCTCGGCACCATTACTAAGCACCGTCCTCCAGAAATACAGCATTCCTAATATATTTCCTCACGTCAGCGGCAATATGGTGCTGCGGTCCTGAGCATAAATCGGCGCCGTTCTCTCCCACCCAGCATGGCTCATATCAGGTTTGCCTATTTATTTTACTCCTGCTTCCTTCCCTGGGGTTTAGTGAGGCCGCCATTCCTCGGATGTCGGCCAGACATTTGGCCATGCGCTCTTTCTGATACATGGACGCTGATAGGAATGCTTCGAAAATAGCCCCCCTCCCAACCACGCTGAAGGCGACTCGCTGCGGTCGGGTATTTCCCTGCATTTCGTACCGGCGGATCAATTTGCCCGTCCTCTGTCAACTGCTGCGTATAGTGGCCCAACAAAAATAGAATTGATTGGTTGTGTGCGCGCGGGGCGACTTAAAGAGACGAACAGATGTGGCTTATGTAACTGGATGTATGGAGGGAACATGGTGTTTAAGGGGTCAGGTCACATTTCTGAGGACGGAACTTTTAAAAACCAACTCAGATGTAGCGAGAGTGAGCGGGACGACCTCCCAGGAACCACTGAGCGGGTTTGATTTGTGACAGGAACAAGATTTTCTTCAATATTAGATTTTTTTTCCCTTACTTCTGTAAACTCGGACTCAGTCCGATGTTGTAAAGATGAAATGGCAGCTCTGTGAACCCAACAGTAACCTCCTTAACCTCAGGGTGTGTACCTCACACCCCCAAATTGACCATCTGCTCTGAAGTCCTGGCAGATTTACTGTGTCCCGGCGCTTTTTGCTCATATAACCATGCGTGAGAGGGGTAAGACAATATTCGCCTGTACGTAGACTTTAGTTACAGACAGGCTGACATTACAGACCCACTTGGAAAAGTACACTGGCAAGGCCGACGATGATGATGATGGTGATGATGAGCTCCTTTACCTTAATGTCAGATGTCACGGCTCACCTCCATCACCGACTTTGGCCTGGAAGCGTCACATTAGATTATGTAAACACCTCAGACGCTGGCACAGACCACACACAGGCAATATTTGCAAACATGGCCTGTCACAGTGAGTCCCAGACCACTCAAATTTCAAGATGAATCAAAATGCGTCTATGTAACAAACATGCGATTAATCATTTTCATTGTTTGGTGCGTACCACCCCAGTGATTAATGGGGAGCTGTGAGAAACCAGGTCACCTTTCTTTAGGCAGGGAGAAGTTGTTCTTGTGCTGCTCGTCCTCCATTCTGTAAGTGAGACATGAGCACGTTACGTCACGCTTCACTTTCGAGGCAGTCAAGTCATAGAAGAAAACATTGACTCACTTGGCCCTTTCTGCTCTGGTCTTGTCATCGTCATACCTGAGACAAATGAGACATTTAAATCCCACACCGCTGATTTATCAGCCGACCAAATGCGTCATATCCATTTTCGGCAAGTGTTTCTTGGGTGTCTTTTAACACGTTTTTGCTTTGCTATGCAAAGTCCCTCTGGCAGTGAGACATCCCAAAAGCCCAAAGCTGCACTTACTGCTCATCAGAGCATGGCAGAGAGAACAAGATGGCCTATTTCATTATACGGTACATGTAGTCATTTCACCTGTATCTCTGGGCACTCAAAATGCAGAGCCAGTTTGTCAAATCGACTTGATTTTTGTCAGTGTCATTTTCATGTAGTATTTTGATAGTTAGTGTGTTAAAGTGTGAATGTGGTGTGGTTCATGTCTGTGTGTGACAGTTTAAGGGAAACTACGGCACAGGTGCAATTTAACAGATATGCAATATAATGCCATCGCCCACAGTAAATATTGTCATTCATCAAACATTAAAATCTAAGACGATAGATTTCATTTATTTATTTCGTTCAGTTAGGGTAAAGCTGGTCAGGTTAGGCAGGAGATCGTTACATAAGTGATCGCGAGGATTCAAATATCTTTGTCCACAGGAACATAAAGTTTGTTGCGCAGTGCGAGGTAGTGTAATAGTATATCCCTCCCCCTGGCGGTTCAAAGGACTTACTGCAACACACAGTCTGGGATCTGCACATGCTCCATTGGGATGATTTGACTGAGCTCCTGCAGGGTTTGGACGTAGCGGATCTTATCCAGGAACTTCACGCTGAGGAGAGAAAGAGACGATCAAAGACTTAGTAGAATTAATGTGGAAAAGACAGACATCACACCACCACCATTTTATACCTGAGTCTATTTTTCACCTTTTTTGGACCTAAGAGCAAATAATCTAATTCAATTTAATTTCTTTTTTTCGGTAAATTGAGGTGTCTTGTGGTTTGTGCTCTGCCCTCCCAGATTAGCATGAAGCTAATTCTCCTGAGCTTGAGATGGTCCTCACCTGATGAAAGGCCTGGAGATGGCCAGCACGGTGCGGATGAACCACGTTGGGTGGGCGATGATGAGACTCTTCAGATTCTTCCTCAGTCTGCAGGAAGATATTCGAAATGTAGCTGAGCTGGGTTGAGATTTACTCCCGTGACCTCCATCTTCTCCGTTGAATCCCCCCTCCGTGGACCTAGTCGTCCTCTCTCACCTTCTCTCTATCATCTGGTAGCACCGCTTCAGCCAGCTGATGCCAGGCATCCTCCTGCGAGGGGTCGCCCCATTCAGGTAAACAATCATGTAATCTTCTGCCACTAGCAGCTCCAGGCTGCTCACCACGTACCTGCCAGCAGCACAAACACACATCTGCGTGACACACACACACACCTCTGTCGACTGGTCATTTTAAAAAAATCAATTCTAAGTCTGGGGATTTGATTTGCAGAGCTAAATGTTCAATAATGAACCAAGTTTGACTGACAGACATTTCTGTTAATCTTCATTGTGTGATGACATTTTCAGTGTTATTTGTAATTTTCCCATGATGTATGCGTCAAGAAAAAGCGTTGTAGGAGGAAATGTGGATGTAAGGATGATGTGATGGACACAAAAAGGGTGTTTTTACATAAATAGATTCTCCATGATGTAGGTATAGTCCTCACAGCTGCTGTCAGGGAGATAACAGGCAGAAAACACGATGATGGCGTTCAGGCCCTCGCCGTAATAACCTGGATGACAAATACACACGCACACACACACACACACATGCTCATCTGGTCACGCTGATCTGATTGATATTTCACTGGAAAACTGGAACTTCTCTCTACTCTCCTGCTGCTGACATTATGGTTATGTGTTGGGTAGGTTTGCGCCCCCCGGTGGCGTAAAAGTATTAAGTGTCCTGTTCCTAAAACATCCTGATGCTGATTTGAAATAGACGATGCCTTGCTTACCTCCGTGCGTGACCACTCTCAGGTACGGCCTGATGACCTGCATGTCAATCCTTTGCTCCTGGTCCCCGATGATCACGGTTCTCCAAAGGCGCCCGGAGGAGTCTGTCTCCTCCTCTGTGTCTCCAGGAAGACGTTTAGCAGTGGCAACAGGTGTGTCATCTGGAAATGCGGGTTAGGGGCCAAATCCAACCGAAAAAACGTCAGCATGAGATCAGAGACACGTGTGAATTTCCACCTTTGGAGCTGTAACCCACCTTCCCACTCCAGCTCGGTGCCGGCGTTCATGAACTCCAGCGAGTCTGTCTCGTCTGGTGTCTCGATGTCATCCACGTTGATGTCCAGGTCGTCGGGGGTTTCCAGGAAGTCGTCGGAGAGCACAGAGCCCTCGCTTTTCTCCAAGGAAAGGCTCATATTGGGGGCCATCAGGGTGCGACGCTTCCTCTGGACCCCGGACTCTCGGAGGTTCAGAGAGGTCGGGGGATCTGGGGCGAACAGAGGGAATCCGCTGTCAGTGCCATGCGGGATTGTTGGTGAAGCTCAAACTTAGGAAGATGATCTTACTGGTTCTGTTGTCGGTGAGGCCAGAGTCCACGTCCCCGTCCTCTGGCAGAGGCCTAGACAATGACAATAAACGCTCAACGGTGCTCACATCAATGGAGCATTATCTGATATTTGATGTATTGTAATATTATGTACTGTATATACAGTAACATTGTCTGTATTCTGCAAATTGTGTAATACTGTGTGATGATCCAGAAATATACAATAGATTTGCTAAATATGACATAAAACGTATTGCGCCTGTTGATGATTTCTGGACAACCGATCATTGAATTAACAAATACATAAGCTAACAAATTGATAAACTAAGATATACTTATATTAACCCCACATGGGGAAAATGCAATGCTTTCAAGTGATGACATTGCAGGATATATGTGGCTGTAAAAGCTATTACATTCAATGTTAATGTCAAAGAAGAGTTGGAAAATAAATGAAACAAAGACAAAACAAAGAATTAATGGTTGTTTGCTTCATGGCTAGCTGTAATCAATCCAAAATAGTTTCCAACCCATCCACTGCTCATTAAACTGCAGCTCATGGATCATCTCTATCTCTCTCCTTATCTTTCCTTCTCCATTTCTATTTCTCCTTCTCCCTCGCTAGCATTTTTTCCCGTGGTATGGCTATGCCGTGATGCTCGGGGCATCAAAGTCGCGGGAGAAAATTAACACCAGTAATTACCTTCTTCACCGTGACACTATAATTAGCCCCCTGTGTATGGCTAGATCATCAGTCACACACACACACACACACACACACACACACACACGCATACACGGATACGAGATACAAATAAACACACCGCTAGACACGCATGCAACCTCAATTACACTCTAAATCGTAATTGTGTGTTACTTGATGGTTTCGACACGATTGCTGTTATTATGCTGTCAGCACCTTCGCACAATGAGCACGGCATACACCAAGCTGCAACGACAACCGGAGAAGCTGAGTATTCTTCGCACAAACAACGCATTTGGGTTGTTTTTTTTTGAGCTTCTGTGGATTCCTGCCAGTTTATAAAAGCAGCCATGAGATCCCCACATGCCTCAGCACCACAGTGTTTCCTCTGTCATGCACAGGCAAACAAGAAGTCCATTTTCATGATGCCAGGTGAGGCACTGTCTCTCCTGCCTACCCTGGCTGCACGCCACTGCCATGTCCTCACTTTTGGTCTCATTCGATTCAGATTTAGACGAGAGAAATTGCAGAAAGAATTAAGAGAAGGCACAGTCATCAACAAAACAAGTTTAGGGAAAGAACACTTGAAACAAAGAGGAGGGACGCGAGCAGGAGCGACTGCAAACGTCTGGAAGCACACAAACAGAGGACTGTTCACGAGAATTAGGCTAAACTGTGGAATTATGGGTGACTAAGGGAATTCTTAAGTGAGTCAGTATGGCAGACAGCATCTTAATCTTAAGGTGCAGCTCACAAAACAAAGTGTGAAAGCCCAACCAGTCTCAATGTCCCGCAAACGGGATTTGAAGGGAGGCTCAGAGCTAGATGTGACACAATGTGTATCCACAGATTGTGTGTGGACTTGACAGGGTTTACTACACCCAAAGCACATCCACGCCCATTACACACACACAGACACGCACACGCCCTGATACCTGGGGAAATCCTCATCCTGCCACTCGTCTTTCACCTCCATAGTGTCCATGCGTAGAGTGGCCTCGGCTGTGCCCATCCCCAGCCGAGGAGGACGGCCCTCGGTGCGCTGTAGGTGGACAAGCAGAGACGCACAATATCGTCACATTGAAACAACAGGTGCACATGCATTCAGTGCTGGAGCGCGTCCAGGGGGTCAAGGGCCAAGGAGACAAAAAAAAAAAATAGTCAACCTCAACCTGGTGAAGTGTTATCCTGGAGAGGCTGGGTGCTCAGCCAGGAAGTTAGGAGTAATTAGAAGATGAGATCACTTATAATTCATATCTAATAACTGAAGGTTCCCATTTTCTATTCAACTGTGCTTGATTTAACAGGTAGCAGAGAATTTTTGGACACAAACAAAGAGGCTGCAAACATACATCTGAAAAGTAGATGATGTTTTCGTCCATCCATCCATCCCTCCATCCATCCATCCATCCATCTATCTATCTATCTATCTATCTATCTATCTATCTATCTATCTATCTATCTATCTATCTATCTATCTATCTATCTATCTATCTATCTATCTATCTATCTATCTATCTATCTATCTATGTACAGTATGTATGTACAGTATCTATGTGGTCTCCCATCCATCCATCCATCCATCCATCCATCCATTTTCTATTCATGTACAGTCCAACTGCCTAATGCAGGTGTTTTTAAATGCTCTTAACTGTTCCCCAAGGACTAAGATTGTGGCATAGGCCTGTTCACTCAATGTGGGATTCTGTATGTTGTGCTCGAAGGCACTATTGGACTGCCAAAGGCCAATCATCACAAAGAATCAGCTTTGCGATGATTTGCCAAACATCTTTGGAGTGAGACTGTGGAATTTACTTTTTCAATAGCATCGGAAATTACAGAATAAAATATTTACAAATCCTACGTTGTGACTGGTAAACCCCTACTGTGACGTCAGGGTGAGTAATGGCCCGTGTGACGCTAATCTTTTCAGCAAGCGCGACGTAACTAGAGCACAGCATCGCTCCCGCGGCCCCCTGAGAGCGGCGCCAACATGGCAGCAAGTGCATGGAAGAATCGTCTGAACATCTCCAATGCCTTACATAACCGAATGGTACGAGAAACGACCGACTTCTGCACATATGGATGTGTGATTTGAGTTAATGTGTGTGTGTCTGTGTGTGTGTTGTTCTGATCGTTGCCATGGTTTGCCCATGCCTGCCATGACTGACTCTGTTGTTATACGCATGCTGACGTGGTTCGCGCACAAGTCGTCCCCAGAGGACATTTGTCCATTGGAATGGTGCTAATAAGCCACAGACAGACATATTAAACCCCATGTGGACAAAAAAAAAAAAAAAATGGAGGGAATTGAGTAAAACATCTTCCTCTCTTCCCAACCAACTCCTCCCACAGTTTTATGGGGCGCTGTGCTCTCTCAAGCCTTGCGAGGAACTCGTTAATGAAGATGTGATGTGATGATAAGGGCTGATAGAATGTTTGAGGAGAAAAGACCAATAGAGAAGGACAGGATCCAGATGGTCAGAATGCTCCTACGTGCCCTTTATCCCGCTCTGTTCCAAAGAAACCACCGTCTGGTGCTTTATGTTTACATCCTAGCTATAGCTGGAGCTCCGAGCATGTTTTCCGCGTCCTCTGGTGTTTGCAAAAGACAAAGTCCAGTTACAAAATGTCCTCAACGTGAGCCCTGAGCGTGGGACAGCCTCTAAAGTCCATCCAGTGAGATGAAAATGTGTGTGACAAACTGCTAACAGATTCCTGCTATCAACACTAAATGTAGGGCGAGAGGAGCCAGTGATGAGTTGCGGCACGCACACGCGTGTGTGCCTGAGTGTGTGTCTGTGTGTGTGTGAGACAACAGATGTCTCTAACAGGGAACACAAAACAAAGCTGCAGGCGGCATGTGTTTGGATTTGGAAGTGTCCACATGTCCCAGGCACAGGCAATTATTTCCACCGATTAAAACTCTCTGTGGCGGTTTGTTTACATGTCCAGAAACATGACGTCATGAGGCTAAAGGAAAAATACAGTGATGAGTAACGCGTCACTTTGGGGACAGTAACCTCATCACGACGTCCATATCCACATCTCACCAACAGGGACGAGCACCGAGCCAGTTATTTCAAGCACTTCTTCAGAAATGCACGCAAATCATACCAAAACCGTTGAGTTAACAGCGACGCTGGCAAACGTGGAGTTAAACAGAGCAACGGTACACTCACGCAGAGAGGCGTCCTCGCCCTCCTGTGTGTCCCTCTGCGATGTTCTTCTCCTCTCTTCCTCCTCCTCCTCCTCTCCCTCCTCAGATGTTCCTGAGCAAGACCTGACTCATGGTCGTCACGCCGGCTGATGGACTCCGCGCATGTGTTGGTGTTTGGCGGTCGTGAGGGCTTCCAGCCCTTTGGCAAATCCTGCTAATGGATGTGAGGATGGCAAGGCCTCCCTGGAGAGAGGAGAGGGTTTGAGAGAGGCTGGGTCACCATCACACACATGCGCGCACACACACAGTTTTTTCCGAGAGAATAATCCGTGTGTGGTTGGCGTTGCTTGGTTCTCTATCTGGTGCGATGCCGATCAGCCTTCTCTTCCCTCCGTTTCCGCTTCCAATCTCCCTCTGCTCTTCCTCCCCTCCTTCTTTCCCCCTCCACTCCCACCCGCGGCCTCTAATCCTGGTGTGATGATGTCACTGGCGTGGGAGCTGTGCGATTATGTAATCACACCTGCTCGTCTGCCCGCCTCGCCAGCCTCTCTGCTCCTTCTCCGAGGGCCGAGCGCCACAGACGGGGGATCAGCAGTCGTCCATCACGTTGTGTCACTCTCCCGTTCGTGCTGGTGAAGATGGAGACCCACTCCTTCTCTGCTGTTCCCTGGCAACAGCATCTCTTTCTCTCTCCCTCTCTGTCTCTCCCTCCCTCCTGCCTGGCACGCTCAAACACACACACGCGCGCGGTCTCCCTCGCTGGCTTTTCACATCATCTCTTTTAAGCGCTCTCGCCCGTCGTGAAACCCCTCCTCCACCCAAGATGCCCTCCTTTCTGTCGCCGCTCTGATGCTCCTCTCCCTCCCTCTCTCTCTGTCTGTCTCTCTCTCCCTCCCTCTCCCTCTCCCTCTCACTCACCCTCCTTGGCACAGCTGCACTAAGCTCCGGGTCGTGTGTGTAAACACACTCCCATTTAGCACTGCACTCTGTTGCCGAGGGGGAGCAGACCTGCTTCTCTCCTCTTTGTGAGTGCGTGCGCGTGTGTGTTTACGGAGTTCTATTTATAACACTGTCCATGCAAACACCATGAAATGTCACAATGTGGCCACGCATGTGTGTGTAACAGCTTTTGTCTTTGCAGCCCATTGGACGATTAATTCAAGGATATGTAGCAAATACCTTGTGTTGTGTTATATTTATACAGGGATTCTTGACAGTCGACTGAACTAACAGCAACAAACGACAAGAACTTCCTATTTTCCTTTATACCAATGTATGATGTATATGTATGTGTAAATTTACAAACTGTTTCACATTTGTTTGTTTGTTTGTTTGCGGCTTGCTGTTTGCTAGCTAGCTCACTTGTTTGTTTGTGTGTTTGTTTGTGTGTTTGTTTATTCATTTGTCTGTCTGTCTGTCTGTCGGTCTGTCTGTCTGTCTGTTTGTCTGTTTGTTTTAAACACCAACAAAAATCTCCTGTGATTTCCAGCTGAAGAAACGTGCTTTTCTGTGATTGTGCATCATACCACACAGGACATTTTTACACTGGTTCGTTTCTAATCACGGCAGATGTGAATGTGGGTCACCCATGTTTGAGTTGCATGTTCCTCCTCCTGCCAACAGATGGTGGCAGAGCTCGGCAGATGATGTACACTCTCTTTTAAAACCTGCGTCCTGAGAAGCAGGGGTGAGGCCCAGATGGCTGCCATCCACCAGGGGGGCATGTTTCAGCTTTCAGGGGGATGTTACAGATTATGAGATACACTTGAAATGACTGCAACCGTCGATGTAAAGGCATATCATAAGGGTGCTGAATTCAACTGCGTCTGTTGTGAGTCTGGAAACTGTCTGAAGTATGTAATGTTTGGTGAGTGTGGTCAATCTATTTTCGCTCACACTCCAACCGAAACCACAACATAGAATAGAAAACAATACAATACAGTATAATACAATTAGAGATAGAATTAGAGATGATATTAGCATAAAAACGTAATATCGGTATCGGGTTTTTTTTTGCTTTAAAACCGATAAAATAAAAACCGATAAAAATAAAACTATGCTTGCGTTATAGCGAAATAGTGCCAATGCGCTCCTGAGGCGTTTACCGGCGCACATATCGGTATCGGCTGTTATCGGTATCGGTAAATTAAGAGTTGGACAATATTGACATATCGGATATCGGCAAAAAAGCCAATATCGGACATCCCTAAATACAATACAATACAACACAACACAATTGAGGGTGACACACCTGGTCAGATCAAAAAGGGCATTTGCAGTCTGCACAGCCTCCATCTTACCACCAGGGAGCAGTGATACATTCTCATCCTCTACCTTCTGCCAGGCGAGATGAGAACCAGCAGGAGGACACCAGGGAGCACAGCAATGACAGTCAGGACAGGGTGACAGGTGAGAGATCCAAATTTGAAGGGTCCTGAAGCTCTCGTGTTCACAAACGATGATCCTGCAGACAAGGTGGTTGCGATGGAACCATATTTTATGCAGATAACAAAGCTGCGAACAAGCCTTTGCAATGCTCGACCTTTTGAGTGCTGAGCAATCTATACAGTAAAGGAAATGTTACAAATCCATCCAAATACAGAAGCAAAGCAAACATACAGCTTGCAAACATAAACTGTAAAAATTAAACCTTGAATTTTCACAATTTCAGTGAAAGTTGTGTTGCGATCAGTGCAGTGTGGCAAAGTTCATGGCTGGTGAGGCACTAGCATCATCACAACTGCAGAGATTTTGAATTAAAAAAGGAAATAAAAATCTGAAATTGGTGAAGTTTCATCAAAAAGATACTTAATAGTGCGAATTTATGGATAAATAAAACCATCTCATTGATTATTTCAATTAAAATTTTTTTTCTTTCCATGACTACAGGTGAGGCACGTCCTCTCCTGCCTCCCCTGACCGCACGTCGCTTGTTTTGGCGCAGGCTTTTGACTATTTCTGTGTGTTGTGTAGGAATATGTTGCACAGGTGCAGACACATGGTAAGTAATAGCAGCCTTGACATGTGTCTGTTACTAAAATACTCCGCCGTCAGCAGGATAGAGGGCGTTAAAGTAGTTCAGCCCCAGCAAAGACATCGAGTAACTGGGCCGCTCGGCGCGGTTAATCTCATTAACAGGAGTCAGGGTGGAGCAGACCACCCGAAAATAGACGAGCGTCAAACCCTGGGCCGGTGCTGGAGTCACTGCGGCTTCACCTGCAGATGTGGTGCTGGTGGTGAGTGGGTCAACGTAGGAATGGTCGGAGCAAGATGCTGAATGTTACGAGACGATGTCTCACCGCCTCACCACCACAGCATTTTTTTTCTGTGTGAAAATGTGTATCAATGGCCAGTGAGTTTGGAGGCCAGAGACAAGTTCAACAGTTGCAACTGTGTGTGTTTCCTCATATATTGCAGTTGCACGGACACAGAATCAAACGTGAGTGGGGAAACAGGACGTCACTGTCGTTTCATATCCACATCAGTGTCATTTCATATTTCAATGAGCACAAGAGGCAAGGACTTTTCACCGGTGACGTACGGTGAGATTCAGGCCGGTGAGGCACTGACTTCATCATAATCAGATTTACAAACATATGAACCTACAGAGCAGCTTATCAACCATTTGACTGGCAGCAGTTAACAGGTTATGTTTAAAGATAACTATGGTGCAAATCACTTAATGTAACCATCTAATTTTCCTCTCCATGATGACAGGTGAGGCATGGCCTCTCCTGCCTCTTCTCTCTCATCTTTTCACCCACAGCTCAGAAATACAACAGAAAAAATGCCTCTTGTAAAACCGTTTATCACATTTTCTGACACACACCTGCGTGAGGCCGTCATCTCAGAGTACATGAGGAAATGATTTCACTCAGGTGAAACATCGCTGTAAGGCCGTGGAGGCGACTCTCCTCAGCCGCAGTCAAAGCCACCTGCCTGCTTGTCTAACCTTTGTCCTTTTAATACGTCGTCCTTATGTTGGGTTGCCGTTTCTCCTGGCTTATGGGCTCGAGCAGATAAAGCAAAGACACAGAGACACGTCCCACACAGTGGGTCTGGCGTGAAGGTACAGATGTAACTGAGAGTTTCGAGTGTGTTGTTGCGTGTTGCAGAGCTTTCAGACTGCAGGTCAGTTGAAATATGTGTCACACCTCCTGGAAGTACTGAACATATTCTGAAATGATCAAATCGAGTCAGTTTGTCTCACGCACATCTGACATCTCATCAGGCAATTTTGAAAATGTACCGGTAAAATGGCCGTATGGTGCCACTGGCTGGCAGCTCTGTTTAAAAGGCAAAGGCTTACCCGCTCATTGATATGAGCTCTTTGGACTGGAGAGGATAATTAGAAGAAGAGGAGGAAGCATGAACCCAGGGTCGGCTCAGTGCCGGTCTTGCCAAGGATGGGCCTAATCTGGGATGAGTGGAGGGAGCGTTAACTCTTTCCACTCCTGCCACACACCAGTGGATTAAAAGAATAAGTCCCCGAATGCCTCAAAGGTTCCATTGGTCTCCTAATGAGGTCAAAACTGTCGACTTAAACAAACAGACCAACTTAAGAACTTTTCCTGACTGCCGCAGTTACGCGCCAGAGCGACGTGGGAACAATCAAAATATTTTCTTTGTGCGAGAGGCTGCATGCATTTCTTGTTTATTTCAAAATATTGACATATATATTTTGATGTTCTCCCCCCTGTTGTAGTTGTGGGACTCTGCATACTAGCGCTGATGGATAATTGCCACTTTTTCCGCAAACATGTTCTCCTGCTGATGTCACCGAGACGTCCCTCCATCTTTTTTCCACTGTCCTGTCATCTCCTGCTGCTGCTCCCCATCCCCCTTTTCCCTCTGTAAGCTGACACAGCACGTTTAACCATTAGCTGCTTTCGTCCTAATAGGATCTTGGAGGTTTAGATTGTCATCTGATAAAACTAAGAAGCTTGATAGCACCACTGTACCCTCTTAACCAATTTGTACTCAATTAGGATAATGAGAGAAACAAGCAAAGAGGGACAGCGTTAATATAATAATGTGATAAAATGATTATCAATTTCACTAGTCCACATTGTCCAGCCGTTCCGTTAGTGGTATTATGACTCATATTGCCTGGATCTCATCCACTGGTCAGACTGGGCTGGATATGAAAAGTTACCTGTGACCAAATCAAACAAAGTACTCCACTTATCCAGACATAGATCTAAAAGATGCTACATTAGCAACAGAATGCTATTCCAAGCATGGCTTACTCCCAAAACAGCTAGGTTGTCACCCTAAAAAATGGTGTAAGTTGACCCTTTAGTAGTTTTGTTTGGATCATTTGTGAGCTAAGCTTGCAAGTTAAACAAGACTAGCTAAAATCACCAATCATGATCTAAGACAAATCACTGGCCACTTAAGAATGAGAGTGATCACAGGGTGTCAACACCAAATAAGCAGATATTCATGGGGGGACTACTTTTCAGGCTTATCAAGTTGAAATTGACGTTTTGCTCTGTTTGTGTTTGGGGCCTCGAGGTGAATGGTGGAACGACGAATGCAAAGCTCCTTGCGTGACTTTCCTGACTGTCACCACACGGCAGTAAACATGCTTCACACTCAATCGCTCAGACCGAGGCAGCATTTTGGACCTTTCTGCGAGGCTTAACCGATGCAGGATTTGTGGATTGTGCATGCTAGGAGACTACACTCACAACCCAGGAAATGTGTGCAGTCGCACCAGGTTAACCCACTGAAGACAGGAGGCACATTTTGTATTGACACATTTTATAAGCCGAAATCATTGCTTCATTGATTTGACTGGCACATGACAGATCGGCCAAGATTTTACATTGGGACTTTAGGCATTACTACAGCTTCAAATTCATATACGCAGATTGGAAACACACAGTCATATGTCTCATATGCTGAGGCTGGATTTTCTGTTTACTACATAAAGACCCCCTAAAAATATCTTCGGGGAGAAGGAGTGAGATCAGGGGGAATCTGTGGCGAAGTCTTTAGGCTCATTAAGGATGGATTGATCTCTGCGACACCTACCTGCAGCTTTGGTGGTGCCAGCTGGCAGGAGAGAAACTCGCAGGCTCAGGAAAACCAACCCCAAATCAACCGGCATCGCTAAGAATGGAGCCTGAGCTCGCTTCATTCACTCTCTCCGTGCTTACGGCAATCATTGTACCACAATCTAGACGTTTTCTAACAAGTAGATGGTGCAAACACAGAGGTTTTGAATAATAGTCATCTACCATGGATGTGCATCTGTGTGTTGTCTGGTGAGCAAAGAAAAGATTTCTGAGTGAATAAATCGACCTTGGTCAGTCATGATTTGTGAAAAAAACTATTCTATCAGGGAGAGTGTTTACAGTGTGCAACTATTCAGGTTAAATGTCCATTTTTTTGTGTTGTTTCTTCCTTATATTGTCTATAATGAAGGGATTAGCGAAAACCCTCAGTGCGAGCCATTATCTTTCAGACAATGGCTTTTCTGAAAGAAAGTTTTGTTGCGGCTTCATTAGCAATGGCCTCCCTCTGGGGGCTGAATGCTGGGTACATTTGGTGCAATTACTTGACCAGAAAACAACTGTCAGTCATTCTTAAAGGGGAAGGATTCCAATTAATAAACCTCTTAAACCCCCTTTGGTTTTACTATTCCCCCCACAAAGCTTCAGCGTTCTGTGTGGTTGAGTTGTCTTTTTTTCTTTTTTTGTCCAAGGGAGAAGGACATTATATGCGCTTGTTGCACAGGCCTCCGACGGTCGGTGCTTTGCTCACTTGTGTGCAGGGGATTTCAGGGACTTAACAGGGAGCAACAAGTAACAAGTGCTTTATATATCGTAAGCATTCGTCCGCTTATGGATCGCGGAGACACGACGTGTGCTCAGCCTCCACTGTAACAGTCTTATGAGGGATGGTAAGAATGATTCCATTTATTCTACAGACGTAAGTCAGAGGTTAATAGTTGAGGTCCACTTTGAGTGGGAATGAACAAGTTTTAAAATAGCACCTGTCATTCTAAACCAAATGTATATATGCTGCAAGTGATGACACAGTTTGACAGGGAAACATTGTATTTTTGTATTCTATTCTCTGCTCATCAAGAATCCAATCTCATGTTAGAATTAGCGTGACCAGCCTTCTGTTGTTTATTCACGTCTCCTTGTTTGCATGTTTCATTGCAGGCCAACGTATAACAAACGTCTCATCTTGAGAGGAAGCCAGAGCTTCACATGTGAGCCCGAACGACATCTTCCTCCATCAAATATTTTGGTTTGGCCCCCGCGGAGACGTCTTTCTTTCACCCCTCACAACTACAAGAGATACTGTCCCCAAAGGCTCGGATGCATTTGTCAATGGATACCTTGGGAATAGTGGACGATGGTTGTCTGGACAACTATGACATGGGGAAAGGTGCTGGGTCCAGCAATGGCGGCAGAGTCCACAGCATTGATGTCATACTGGGATTCACTAAAGACCAGGATCCGTTACTCCATGCGGATGAGGATGAAGAAAGACAAGAAGCCAATGGAGAAAATGCGCAGGACTCGGCAGGTTTGGGGGACAGCTCACAATCGTCCTCATACCATGGTAAGGACACAGGAGGACAGAGCACTGTTCAACACCTCTACCCAAGTTTCCTCTTAGTGAAAATTACAAGCTGTAGTTGATCGTCATACAACAGGTGAACGTGTTAAATGATGAGCTCAATTTTATATTCATAGCCTTGGTTGGATTAAAAGACATTTACTACAAAACTGCTGCAATAGTGGAGGATACAGCAGGGCAATGTTATTGTTTAGAGTAATGCGTTACGGTTTGAAATTGTGAATATTTCATTCATACTTCAGAATACCGTAAGCCTGTAGTTAAAGATTGTTGCTTTTAAATCACAATGACTGTGATAATCATGCCCTGCTGTGATCGTTCTTCCAAAAAAGAAAGATGACATGTTTTATGTTTCGACATTATAACTTCCAGAGTGAGGAAGAAGAAGAGGGTAGAATCACTAACTGTGAGAAGCAATGTGAAACTCTGTGGCTGTGCTTGTCGTTTTGATTGACACTCTGTCACAAAATTCCCAACTTTTAGTAGGTTGGGATGTCAGATCATTATCTTTTGTTGTATTTTTGTGTACAATACAATATGCTGTATCTTGACGTCTGATATGCTATCAATTTCAAAAGGATAAAATGAACTATTCAACTACTCAATGTTCAGAATGAGTTGGCATAACTCCCGCTGAATCGGGCATCCCATGATTTGCTGACCATCTCGCCCATCAGCAAATCGATCAGATTAATGAGCTTTGGCCCAACGCGCACACTGCTCATTTGCACCACACCAATCAGTTTCTAGAGAGACACTATCTGGATTTAACTGTTAACTTGGACTGCGCGGTCAAATCCCTGGTCAGATTAGAGCAGGCAGGGACTTGCAGGTTTAACAGGTGGCACCTGTCCCTGTGAGATTACAACAAGGGAGGAATTCAGTGAAAGACACAACGTTGACAGGCTGAGTCTCCAGGTGTTTATGCCAGAATAGCAGCAGCCGCACATGGATGGGTCCATCAGCATCAGATGGTTCGATTGCTTTTGTAGCATTAGAATTATCCTCAGTCACATAGGGGATCTATCCATTTGCTGCTCTAATGGTACCATCAAAACCTGATTGATAAAAACATACTATTGCTCATTCAAATTGCACGTTTGTACACAACAATTTACAGCTTCCAATCAGATTTTGAAAATGCATTGATGGAGGATACAAACTCAGATGGTCTAAGAGTGAACTTTTGGATGAGAGGGTTAAATTATAATAACTATTGACATTGGATGGATTTGTTGTGGTTGCATCAAAACACTTACATTTTCCTCACTGCTCCACTGCCATTTTTTGTCCTCGCCATTTCAGAGTCAAGCCTTTTCTCCAGCGACAAGTGCGACGACGACATGAACAACCTGCAGAAGGAAATGGACGACGGTGAGGGCTCCCCACTTCGAGATGAAGAGCACATTAAAAAGAAGCACAGGAGGAACCGCACCACCTTCACCACTTACCAGCTCCACGAACTTGAGCGAGCCTTTGAGAAATCCCACTATCCGGACGTCTACAGTCGGGAGGAGTTGGCAATGAAGGTCAACTTGCCTGAAGTCCGAGTTCAGGTATAGAACAATGTGATTGTCAGGTGGCGGATGCTGTCTTGCGATGGAAATGTGTATGATATGTTTTGAATGCTAACGGTGTTAGCTGATTGCATATATCTTAGTTGGGGTATTTTGGGATTCGGGTTGCATTTTGGAGAACACTCCGGGTATTAATCACTGATTGTTTTGTCGCTGTCCAGGTCTGGTTTCAGAACCGCAGGGCCAAGTGGAGACGTCAAGAGAAGATGGACACTGGCACCATGAAGCTCCACGACTCCCCCATGCTGTCCTTCAATCGCCCCGCTATGCCCAACACCATGGGGTCCGTGGCCAACTCCATGCCCCTGGATCCCTGGCTCACATCCCCTATCTCCGGTGCCACGCCCATGCATACCATCCCAGGATTTATGGGCTCGCCACAGGGTCTGCAGCCAGCCTACCCGAGCCACAGCTTCCTCAACACCCCACCTGGAATGGTCCAGGGTATGCAGTCCATGGCCCCACCCCCTTACCAATGCGCGCCCAGCTTCAACGACAAATACCCTATGGAGGACGAGAGGAGCTCCAGCATCGCCTCGCTTAGGATGAAGGCCAAAGAGCACATTCAGTCCATGGATAAAACGTGGCAACACATGTGATCGGACGAGGCTGGGGGCAGAGAGAAGGGGAACCGGAAGATGGTGCGGTGGGGGTGGAACTCTTGATTTTTAAGTTGCGCCCTTGAATGTTTACAAACTGGCTTCCCATTGTTTCAGTGGAAAGAACGCATTGCACCAAAGGAAATAGAGCATCAGAATATTTTTGTGGGACTTGTGTGTGAACAGGAAGGTTAATAAGGTGTATCTTTTTCCACTGTGAAATGTAATCAAATTTGAAAAAAAAACTTGATTGTTCCAAGCGAGATGTTTCCTTGAACTTTAACCTCGACACACTTTCCTGTTGCCACCCACAAGTTTTGATTTGATTTCATTGGTTGAGAAAATGTGTTTTCGGCTGAATCAGAGTGTAAATGATAAATGATTGATGCAGAAATAGTGTGTGGGTCAGGGTCAAGTGTCTCTCTTCAGGTGTGTTTGCTGCTGTTATGGTTGCGATATTAGATTCAACAAAAAGGTAAATTTTTGCTCATTTCTTTAAAGGCTGCCTCAGACTGCTGTAGATTTGCTATTGTGAAGCAATAGCTGTGCGTAATAAATGCGTAGCATCTTTAAATCGTCACACTGCACTGTCTTTGCCTTTGTGTGCTCTGGTTCTGCGTGGGGGATCGTGCTGATGGTGAAGGGGAACACATGACAATGCAAAATGTCTGCATAACATTGAATTAAAAGATGACAGCGCAATCGAGGTTCGACGTGCTTCATGTTATTATTGGTTGGTAACATGTAGGTCATGGAAACAGCACTTTTACAGAGCACTGACTGCAACCTGATGGGGGAGACTGTAGGAAGTCACAAAGGATAATCTGGCTCAGAGGCTAAATTGAATAGACAAGCGTACCTCTTAACACCTAATTACTGCTTTTAAAGCGATTAAGTCCAGGTTGTCAGCCTCAGAATGTCCTCGATTACCCCTGAAACACTCACAAAACTTCAATTGCATTATGTCATCTCAAACTTTCTTATTTCTCTCTAGGGCATTCTTAATTCCTGACACTGCATTGCACGCACGTGCAGTTCTTTTATAGGACATGGTCCCATTTTAAATACAGATTTAGACATTGAGAGAGGCACCAGATAAGAAGAAAAGGGTCATTGGATAGTGCGAGTTAGGGTGTAAACACCGTCGGTTTGTAACATGCTCCTTGTTTGTGGATGTGCTGATCACACAGAGGAATTGATTTTGTGGCATTTTAGAACTGCTCTTCAAACATAGCTTCACAACTGATAGCGACAAGTGCATTTGCATTGCATGAAGGGACTCAAAAAAACTTATCAGTGCTCTTAAAAATGAAAACACAGTCACTTTGTGACACATATAATGACCTAATGCATCGCAGTGTTAAGTGCATTGAATCAGCCTTTGTGACCAATAAATTAACTGTGGGTGCCACCATAGAAATCCAGGATCAATAACGCCACACAATTAACATTGTTTTAATAAAAAAAAAAAAAAAAAAAAAAAAAAAATGGAATCTGTACATCATGCCTTAACAAACAGCATCAGCAGTACTGTTGTGATTTCAAAAACCAGAGGAAGTATTATTGCAAAGTGACACATTAATTCCTAGTTTTCGTAATATATTTTCGGGCCATGAGTTCTCATGTTTACTTCTGTGCTCCTACATCTAGTTTTTCATTTCAAATGTCCTAGAATGCAGCGCTCCCGTTGTATGTGCAAAAAATAAATAAATAGATAGAAAAAAAAAAGAATAAAGTCACAGTCGCACCACTGTAGTAACGCTGTGATGGCGAGTACTGTTTTTCTTTTTGCGCACATGCACCAGCAAGAAACCGACATGACTCGGTGCAATTAATGAGCTCTGATGCACAATAGGCCGTGTAATCTGTGACAGAGCGAGCCGGGCCGGGGTAGACCTGTTGTGTTCGTCCAAGCCCGTTGAGCCTTGCCAGGGCCGTTAGGCTGATGAAGCTCCACTCCATCAGGCCTCACTGGGGGTGTCAGGAGGCCCTGCCTGCCAGGGTGCAGAGGCCAAAAGGACCCATGCTCTAATTGCCATGTGCTAGCCAGTGTGGCCTGGATGCCACAAACCTTTGTTGTGCACAATGGGTTGACAACAGAAAAGGTTTTGACTATTTCATGAAATAACACCTGTAATCAATGACGTACAGTACAGTATGACCAACATATAAATCTCTGACTTGTTTATGCAACACCACACAAGAAATTCTGCAGTACACAACCTTACACTGGCCATATGGGCATGATATGGGACATTGGGAATTCTTTTTAACAGTCAATGCCAATAGCTGCAATAGCTACAGGGAGGCATGTCAATAGCATGCTTGTTTTAATGGTGGTGGTATTTGTAAATCCCTCAGTCTAATATAAATCGTGCTGGCACTAAAACTTGGCTGTCTGAGATCTGCACTTCATTCACCATAACAACAGGAGCTCAATCTTTCCACTGTCTGATAGATATGCAATTGCACATATAGCTATAACCCACAGTGAATCCCTTGAATGACTTACCCAGCTTGGGAGGGAAATTCAGCAGCCTCAATTAATTACACTCATGATTAAGTTATTTTGCTTGTCCAAGTGTGACCTTAGCTGGGGTCCAGGCTCCAGTTAACAGGCTGACGAGAGGGATGCGGTCCATGGTGGAAATAATGAGTGAATAGAGCGGAATTAATTGGGTTTGATTAACACACGCACGCAAGCACGCGCGCGCGCGCACTCACACACACACACACACACACACACACACACACACACACACACACACACACATGCACGCGCGCGCGCGCGCACACGCACGCACACACACACACACACACACACACACATTTCACCTCTGCGCCGCTCTAACCTCGTTTATCCTTTCTTACTTCATTGAGTTTTAACTCCCTCTGTCGGTAAGAAAGTGTAGCTACAAAGGCGGAAGCTCGGTA